>BHFT01073148.1:0-14128 GCA_004320025.1 Laticauda laticaudata
TATTCTGACTACTGTTTGAATAAAACCTTTTGTTGTTGGAACCCGGTCTACCTCGTGTGTTTTCAAACAAAACAAATTGGAGGGGCTTCAATAACTTTATGTAAACCACCCTGACATGCACTCCTATTTTTAGATCTAGACACATAAGTCTATTGTCCCCGAAGTCCAGTTCCTGATATGGCTGATATGCAGAAAAAATTCATACTGAATACAGGATTATAATTCATTTTGATAGCATGTTGAAAGGAAAAAAAGAACAAGAATTATTCTAAACATCCTTTAACAGTCTCCATATTACAAATGGTTCTAAGGTTAAGGATTTGGAAGTCTAGCAAGTCTGTTGTACAAAGAAATTGTCCATATATTTTGGGATAGACAAAGTATGCTTGTTCCTTTGAAATTATTTTCTGTATTTCATAATTCACATACTCCTAAATCTTGTTTCATTTGAATATACTTAGTAAGGACTAGTCAAGATCTGAATGGATTAGAATAGATGGTTAAAATATTACTTTAGGTGTTTGCGTTTGAAACTCAGTCTTTTCTTTGTAGATCAAAAATTAAATATATACCTTCCACCTACTTTTTGAAAGGATTTATGTCATCTTCTTAGGAAGATTAGACAGAAATGTAGTGCTATTTCTCTAGAGAAATGGATTTTAGCACTTTTGCATTTTAATAGATCCAAAAGGTCCGAGTTCTTTCTGAATTGTATGCAATATGTGTCACCACACAAGCTTCTTGCATAAATGCCAACTTTCATATTAAAATCCATATTGGATTTTTAGTACCTTGAAAATATCTGTAATCAGCTACAAGTCATTCCAGTTTCCACTAGGTTTCAAATCATTATCTAAAACAGATGTATAAAACAAGAGGAGAAAATAAGGTCAGTGTCATGTACAAAAGCAATTATTTTTCATTACATAAAACATTCTTCTGTTCCAGTTTTTGTACAATAACCAAATTCTCCTTGCAAACCCACAATAAGAATACAATGCTGCAAGCCATCCCTTTTGTTTATCTAGCCTCCAAGTATCAAATGATTGTAATAGTATGAGATGATCTCCCAAGGGTAAGCTAGAACAAAGATATTTGGAAGCACTCCTATTTGCTGTTATTCCAACGGCAGAGAATGTAGATCCTTTTACCCTTTTATTTCTCATTGCTTATAATGGCTATATCTGTATCTCTCTCTCTTTCTCTATCTCAAAATTGTTTCATCTATTTGTGTGAATATCAGTTCAGATGGCCTTAGCTCATGCTTTTTGTTTAGGTGGTCCTCTTTTTCCTCATAGGAAGGAAGGCAAAGTATGAAAACAAAGGGAATGTCCTGTCTTAACTAGTCATCGTAATGGAAGGAATACCAAAAAAAAAAAAAAAAGGAGTTGTAATTNCAAAAAAAAAAAAAAAATGGAGTTGTAATTCATTGAGTTTCTTATTCAATATTAATTTTTCAAATTCAGATTTCCCAAATCAAAACTTGAATCAAATGCAATTATCTTTCTCCAAATTTTACAGCAATTTTTAAAAAAGGACACACCATGGCTCTACACAGAAAGAATACATGAATGAAAAGTGTATGTTATTTGGGGAAATGATTGTAAAAGAAACATGTTAAAGGAAATAGCAGCAAAAATCTGACCATTGTATGGGTGTGGGAATTTTTTTAATCAAAAAGAAGATAAAATGAGCATTTATTTTATAAAAATTAAAAGCTGAAATGAAGAAGCAAATGTCTGATATTGTACGTACAATGTATATATGGACTGTGTCTGTACTTCAGGACCAGAAAGAGGATAAAATGTGAAAATGTGTAAAAGAAATAATATAACTTTTCAATAAAATATGATATCAATAAGGCAGCTGGGTTTAATCTTTAAGGGCAAGAAGGACCAATATTTAGTTCCTCTGGTTATACATTTTTAAAAAAATGTGTCTGAGGATCTCTTCATTTTCACCTATTCCCAAGGGGAAAATCTCACATTATTACAAAAGCTCATTAATCAATTTTAAATCTAATAGAAAACCAAAGGATATATTTCCCAGATAATCTGTTGTCCATTTTCAAAATTACTGATCTGTAAAACATCATAGCTTGTTCTCAGGTTTACCATTACTACTATTCCAATTTCCTTGCAAGTTTATTAAATTATACTCTGTGTGGAAAAAGTCAAAATATTTATTCTCATCTTATAATGCTAAAACTTGAGCAGCCAGGGAAATATATCTTCAGTAGACTTAGGAAAGACAAACAAATTACTTGATTTAGTGCATGGTTTTTATTTGTTTGTTTAGCATGTATCTAAAGTTTGGAAATTGGTACCAGTTCAGATTTTTTTCAAAAAGAGAATTGGGGGGAAAAAACTATGGAGTATGTAGACTCATTGCTCCACAGTTACATAGGATTCATTGGACTCAGAATGTCAAGGCAGCTGGTATTTGAGAGTTAGAAGGGAGACCAGAAGGAAAGAAAATACCAATTGTCTGTTTTTTCCCCAGAGCTATTTTAGAAAATATAATGTTGAAATTACGACCTACTTTCCATTGCAATAATCCTAAAAGTTATGCAAAAAATAGGATTACAATTCATAAAATTATAAGATTACAACTTCTTAGATTGGGATAATAAGAACAACAAAAATAGTGCATTTTCTTTTAATATAATGATGGCATGAATAAAAGTCAAAATAGAGACAGAAATAAGAGAAAGGGGGAATATTATATTTCTATATAAGAAGATAAAAGAACAACAAGAGGGAAGTTTAGAAATTAAATGATGGTATTATTAGGTATGCTTAAATAACACTGTGATTGGCATAATATACTGAAACATTAATAATTAAATAGTGTAATTAATAATTAATTAATAATTAAATACTGTAAGACTATAGCTTAATATAAAGCTTGATATATTAACATAAGCTTAATGAATGTAACAAATATGATTAATATTACTATTTCTATTTGTACTAAGATGTATAATACCTAGGTGCCACAATGTTCACTCACTGATATGTATATGTAAAATGAAAAAATAAAAAACTTGGGAGGGAGGAGATTACAACTTCTTAGATTGGAACTATAAGAACAACAAAAATAGTGCATTGATTCAATTAAATATCTGAGAGAACCAACAGATTTTCTCATAGCACTAAAAACTTGGAGCCAATCCTAAATGTACAAGAAAACAACTCTACAATCAGAATGCTAATATTGAGGGCACCATGTGAATACTATACCACGAAACAAATGTTTGATCTGGTCCAGAAATATTGATGTTATGTTCTCCTGAACTTTATTTATATCTGAATCAGTACATAAAAAAATAACTCATATTGAGGGTACATATATAAACATGGAATTCTTTATTGGCCAAGTGTGTTTGGACACACAAGGAATTTGTCTTGGTGCAAATGCTCTCAGTGTATGTAAAAGAAAAGATATTTTTGTCAAGAAGCAAGAATCATAAGGTACAACACTTAATAATAGTCATAGGGTACAATAGCAATCAAATCATACTATAGGAAATAATATAGATTGTAAGGATACAAGTAACAAAGCTATAGTTATACAGTCACAAGTGGGAGGGGATGAGTGATAAGGAGTGATGAGAAGATTAATAATAATAGTAGTGCAGACTTTGTAAATAGTTGGACAGTGTTGAGGGAATTATTTGTTTAGCAGAATAATGGCGTTAGGGAAAAAACTGTTCTTGTGTCTAGTTGTTGTGTATGCAGTGCTCTATAGCGTCGTTTTGAGGGTAGGAGTTGAAACAGTTTATGCTTCACAGCCTTCTTTTTTATTTATGCAGTATACCGGTCCTGGATTGAAGGCAGGTTGGTAGTAATTGTTTTTTCTGCATTCCTAATTATCCTCTGAAGTCTGTGTCTGTCTTGTTGGGTTGCAGAATCAAATACACACACACACACACACACACACAGAGAGAGAGAGAGAGAGAGAGAGAGAGAGAGAGAGAGAGAGAGAGGTTTGATCCATTTCTTGTAGGAAAGGGAAACAGGACAGAAAAAAATTGGAAACCTGGAAATTGAAGATAATCACATTTAAACATGTCCATCACACTGTTCTGCTTTATAGTAAGCAATAGTCCACAGATGGCAGAAAAAGTATAACAAATAGTTATAATAATTAAAACAATTTTAAAATTGTTAAAACAATTAAAGTTATAACATAAGAAAAAGGAAAGGAAAGATAGCTATAACTAGTTAATGCCAATTATCAGTCATTCTGATAAAAGCCAATTATCTTTTCATCACATCCTTTCACTCCTACATACATACTCCTCTCTTTATGAAGATTTCATAAACTCCATCTAACAATGATTCATCTTCTCAATTCATTCACTCTTTTTTATATTTGTTTTTCAGTGTGATGCCCATTCATTCTGTGACCTAACCCCCTCTTCTCCCCCACATATATCCATTTTGGTTATTTACTCTTGTACTCCGTTCCATTCATTCAGCACCCACAACAAACTACAACAAGCTTAAATATTCCATTCCCACTCTATTTAACTTTTTTGTTTTTCGTGATATAATAGCCCAATTTTCACTTTGATATAACCAATTGAACAGAAACATGAACCTATCCACAACTATTTTTGCTTTGAACAATCATGCTTTTCTTGGAAAAGAGCATATTCTACCCAATCCCTTTAACACCATTACACATCTTAAAAACATTGTATCAAGAGGCACAAATTAATGTACTAATTCCTGTTTTTGCCGTGTGTGTGTGTGTGTGTGTGTGTGTGTGTGTACAACTACTTTGGGTCTTTGATACATTAATGTATAGATTCATATTTTTGTAGTTTGTATTTGCTGCAAATTACTTGAGTTCTTAGCCAAGAATACAGCATCATCTACATTCAAAACATTCCCACCAACATAGCTTTAATGTCACCACACGTATTCCTTACACAATATCCATGAATACACAATACAATCAAGAGTCATTACACTTCTTTTTTTTACACAGGTTGGACTGTTCGCTAAGCATTCCATTTATTCTTGAACTTTCTCTAGGAAGTCATGTACTATTCTTGACACATTTAGTAACCATCTTCAATTCCATATTTGTCCAAAATATTGCATAATTTCAGCCTATTCACTTTATCATATGCTTTCTTTAAATCAGCAAACCTACAAAAAAATATTTCTTTTACATTCTAACCACTATCAAGCCAGGTAGTTCAGAACTGGTGTAAAAGTGTTCCACTTTTAGGAGAACAAATTGAATCTTTTTTCTTCTCTGAACATATTTGCCTCTTGGGATATTTAACTGTTCTCTGTTTTTATGCTTTATATATATGCATATTAACTGCCATTTCTTTTTAACTACAAGCAATTCAGATTCTAGCACAAAAATATTTTTATATTTTTCTTTTCCTCAAAACTCAGCTAGTTTCATAACTGAAATATTTTTTTTCAAAAAAAATTGCAATTCCATACTGTAAATCTAAATGACAAAAATGATCAAGCATATGTTGCCTAAGCCATATAAATATGCATACATGTTAAAGATGTGGCAGCAGACAGGTGCACAGGAAATCTTTATAAAGTTAACACTGAGTGGCCTGGTAATAAACTGATTGTTATCCATGGTTGGGGTTTTTTGCAAACGTTTGCCACCACTATGTACTAAGCAGCCCCACTCGATATTATCAGACAGGCATTTCTCTTTCTCTCCCAATAACAAAGAAGGAGTTTATTAAAGTATAAATGCATTTTCATCTTGCAGCATTAACTGTGTTGTGTGTATCCCAAAGGTACCGAGCTAGTCAAAGGAAACAGCTGTGCCACCTCCTTGCAACAGTTGTACACCCACAACACTGCACCAGAGGGAGAAGCAGGTTAAAGAAAGCTATAAAGCCAAAAGTGTACCTCATTTAGCAGTTTTCTTTATCACTTGTAGGAAATTTCATCCCTTTCGAGAATAACCATCGTCTGTGGAGCTCATCTCACTGAGTATTCATTTTACAATTCTTCTCCTATAAACTACCTGTTGCATTTTTATGTACCACAATCATGCACCAAGATAATGTTTCACAAAGTAACATCCAGCAAAATAAAAAGCAAATCCCACAACTTAACCAGGAAGGTTTATATTTTACAAAATGATATTGTGTTATTGTTAAGCAAAGTTGCTTGCCATATCCTTGGAAAATATGGGTTTGTTTTAATAAAAAACTGTATATGCACCAAAACCTAAGAATTGCATGATGGTACATTGCATGATTGGTTGCAATGCTGCCAAAAATAATGTAAGAAATAAATATAGCTGAACTAGCTGGCAATTTTTGACAAGGCAGTTTGGTATGCTCTGCAAACAGCAAGTACTGCAAACTACATCTGACCTCAGTGTTGCTTATCACATCTTACAAGACAATGAACATCAGGAAATTCACCAAACAGAAATTAAATGATGACCCCATGAAAAACAGCCTGCAGTTCAAAGGTATTTTTATTTCTAGTTTCCCTATTGACTTAGAGCAATCCTGCTGGCTGGGGGTTTCTGGGAGTTGAAGTCCAGAGACCTTAAAGTTTCCAAGATTGAGAAACACACATTTAGAACTTGGATGAGCATTTATCACATTAAAGATGTGTTGTGCTTTTTTTTTTGCAGCTTCTAATTATTTAATTTTAGCAAATAAGAGGTAAAAGAAAAGTAATTCCCTCTTTCCTTCCATTCTGATCTGGAAAAGAACACAGGGTGACCATTATGACAATTCTAGAGAAGGTTTAACATTGTTTAAAAATCAAAGGAATAGCCCTATCCTCCTCTAAAGCCTGAAAGAACAACCTTGTCTTTCCCATGGGCAGGACACAATCTCATTTGATGTCATCATTCCATCTGTTCATTTCCTTGTCATTTCAACATGGAACTGGCCCAGAGTAATCAGTAGGAAAATATAATGACATAGAAACACAGAGTTTATCACATAGTCCAGGAATTCTACATAAGCCATGAGTTCTATGATACTCTATAAAAAGAGAGTGATGAATACTTAGAACGAGATATAATGGAATTATTAAAAAGGGCAAAACTGTTAATAATTCCGGAGGAGACAAAAAGGGTGCTCAATGAAGAGATCAGAATGTCTGAGGTACTCGATGCAATAAATAAACAAAAAATTAACAAATCACCAGGCCCAGACAACCTCCCAGTTGAAATATACAGAGAACACCAAAATACCTTAGCACCATTATTAGTAGATGTATTCAATGCAGTTCTAGATAAGCAAAAACACCACAATCCTATCAGGAGGCAACCATAATTTTAATACCGAAACAAGAGGCGGACCAAACTCTAATCAAAAACTATAGATCTATATCACTCCTAATGTGGATTATAAGATCTTCACAACAATAGAAGCAGATAAAGAATTTAAAAATTCTTAAATAAATTTATCCATAAAGACCAAAATGGCTTTCTATCTAATTGGCAAATAAAACAGAATATGAGAAGCATATTGGACATTTTAAAGTATTATGAGATTCATAGCAGTCAACAAATGGCATTACTCTTCTTCAATGCAAAAAAGGCTTTTGACAACATTAAATGGTCATTCCTTTTACAACAAATTAAACATATGGACTTTGGCGAGAAATTTCTTAATATCATTAGTATGATTTATTCAGAACAGAAGGCTAAAATAATAGTAAATGGAGAGGTAACAAAGAATTTTAAGATCCAAAAAGGAACTCGACAGGGCTGCCCATTATCACCATTACTTTTTATACTTACCTTGGAAGTATTGACCAGAATTGTGAGAAAACGCTGATAAAAGGTCTAGAGATCAAAAAAGACACATTTAAATTACAAGCATTTGTGGACAATTTAGTATTCATTTTGGAGGATCCAGAAAAATCAGGACCAAAACTATTGAGATATTAGAAGAATATGGCAAAGTTGCAAGGTTAAAAATTAATAAGGATAAAATGAAAATGCTAACTAAAAATATGACAGAGAAACAAAAAGAGAATCTGGCCAAAAAATGAACATACAGATAGTCAAAAATAAATATTTTGGCATTATTATTTTGTCAAGATGCACCACACTTAAAAAAGATAATTATGATAAATTATATCAACAAATTAAAGTAGATCTGGCAAGATGGAGTAACCTAAGACTATCATTATCAGGAAGGATTTTGGTAGTTAAAATGAATGTGATGCCAAAATTGTTATTTTTATTCCAAAACATACCTATAAAGCTGAACCAAAACTTCTTTAAAAAACAAAACAAGAAAACCTCTTATTTTGTTTGGCAGGGGAAAAGAAACAGAGGATTCAACTTTAATTATTACCAAAAGCCACAGAAAGAGGAGGTTTTGGTCTTCCAGATTGGGAAATCTATCATCAAGCAGCTTCACTTACATGGGTTAGAAATTGGATTCTCTTAGAAAATAGGAGAATCTTGTGGTTAGAAGGTTATCATCTGCAACAAGGATGGCATGCATTTCTATGGCCTGACAAACCAGGCTTATATAGACATTTTCAACAACATAGAATTAGAAAAGCATTATTTAAGATCTGGAATAAAATAGAAAACAGATATATTATGCCAAATTGGATATCAGTATTGGAGGCAGTAACATATCCAAAACTATTGAAACAAAGGAAAACTTTCATTTACAAAGATGTCTTAAAAGGAGATGGAAAGTTAAAAACTAGACAGACTTAAAGCAGCATGGGATGGATTTAGAATGGTGGAAATATTTACAGTTACAAGCAAGGCATAAAGGAGATAAAAAAGAATGGGGAATTAACATGCAAGAAACAATCTTAGATAAAATTCTGTTAGGATCAGAGGATAAATTGATAGGGAAACTTTACAAATTTTTGTTCGCCTATAAATTAGAGGAAGAAAAAGTAAAGGAGACTAGGGTGGTATGGGCCAGAGATTTTGGGTACAGCATTAATTTAAACTAATGGCAAAAAATATGGCAAAGAAATAAAAAGTTTACCATGGCCATTGCATATAAGGAAAATTTGCTCAAAATGTTTTATTGATGGCATCTTCACCAGCCAGATTGGCCAAGATGTATAAAAGTCAGCTCCCAAATGGTTGGAAATGCTCAATTTTAGAACCGAGAACATATTACCATGCATGTTAGTGCTGCAAAAAAGCACAGGTGCATTGGCTTAGGATGGGAAAGTGGCTGAAGGGTTTTGGTTTGTCTCCAAGTTTGAGGTCTGGCTATGTGTTCATGGCGTGTGTCAGTTTGCTTATTTTGGGGGTTGGGGTGTGTGACAGCTGGTAACCTGGAATGTTCATGAGCCACCTGCTCATGAAATTACAGCACAAGAGCCAGGAGGTCACAACAATAGAGCTCAGAAGGTCATCACACAGTCCATTACCCAGGTTGTTACTACCAGGAGGCTGATAGACATACAGCTAGCACCTCAGCCACACAGGTTCTTATGAAAAAGCCAACTAATTTGCAAACATCAACTCCATCAACCAATCAAGAAATAACAACAAAGCCAATCAGCCCACTTACAATAGAGCCAGCATACCATACCTCACCAACCAGTATTTATAGAGAGACGGCAGCTCCGATCGCGCTTTGCTCGCACAAGCACAAAGCCGAAAGCACCAGCCTGAAGATGGCGAGTGGGACCTCATTGAAACATCGCCAAGATACTCTCAAAAAGAAATTAGAACATGACAAGAAATCCCCCAACAAGTCACAACAACTGAAACAATTAGTATATAACATTTCCATCAGAGTACTCACCAAAACAGAAAGAGATGTCCTATCCAAAGGACTCAATTATGCCATAGCACCCAAAAAAATCCCAACAGAATCCATCATGTGTGCAGTAGAATCCAGCCTAACCAAATTAAATAGCAGATGAAGTGACAGAATATACACACCAGGTTTACTCACATCTTTATTCAGCAACGAAACACCAAAAACGTAATTTGCAAAAAATGAATTCAACAGCGTTACAAAAACCCCTGAAAAAAATGATAACACATAATTATATCCCAGCAGACAAAGGAATGCACAGTAAGTAATGGATCAGAAAAAACTATGAAACAAAATATGACAGACATACTCCAGACTTCACATACAACCTATAAAACGACGCCAACCACATATCTATAAACAATTAACTCAAAGAAGAAAATTAGAACCAGCCACATAAAGCAAGAAATCCACCAGACGATCAATCCAAGAAAAAATTCTAGATGCCCCCCAAATTATGAGCGGCCTCCCAAAAATACACAAAGAAGGCATACCTTCTCAATCCATAGTCAGCTCCATAGGAGCCCATTACAGAAACCTAAGCTAATTACTTAGCAAAACACACTAACCCATGCTGAAACCTGCAGCTTCATTGTACAAAACTCATACCGACTTCTTAGAAATGACAGATCTACACATGAATAAAATATCTGCTTGTAAGTTTCGACAATGGTTTCACTATTACAAACTCAAGTCCCATATAAAGACAAACCTGAAATCATCAAAATAAATACCAACCAGCCTTAACCTCAATTGGAACTAAACAGAAACACTGCCTACCAACACATATTTCATATACAAAGGACAAAGATACAAGACAATTGAAGGAGCCGCCTGTGGATCACCACTGTCCACCCGTCATTGCAAACCTGTTCATGAAGAATTCGAATCCCGAGCCCCTGCTAATGCCACCCACAAACCCAAACTATGGCTAAGATACATCGATGACACATTTGTGATTTGGACTAAAGAAAAGCCTAAATCAATTTCCTAACACACTAAAAGCAAACACTCCAAAATCAAGTTCACAGTGGAAACGGAAATAAACAACCGACGTTACCCAATGTACCTAGATGTACTAATCTACAAAAGAACAGATGGCACCTGGAGCACACATAACCAGAAGAAAATACAAACCACCGCGTACCTCACGCCCAATTCCCCACCACCCAGGACAAGAATAAATTTCCATCGCTAAAAAGACTAACTACCAGAACAAACGCGCTGGCAGACCAGACACATATAAGACTGAACTATGCACCCTGACTGAAGTATGACAGCCAATGGTTTCCACAAAAACAAAATCACCAGCTTGCTCCATCAAAAACACACCAAGAATAACAGAGGACCTAGAAGACGCAACAGACTATGGAACAGCTGTCTTGCCCTACATACAGAGGTACTAACAGATAAAAATCAGTAAGAATTCTAACAGCAGGCATCACATCAAGACTGCCTTCAAACAGACAAAAAATAAAGCCAGCATCTGAGGAACCCCAAAGACAAAAATTGACCTGGAAAACCAAGGCATATAACGAATTCCTGTCATCATGCCGCCAATACATTGGACCAGACTAATAGAAGAATAAGCACCGCCTAGATGAACACAACAATGCAGTAAAAAAAGCGGAACACCTCCTCACTAGATCCAGACACGTGAAAACCACAGGTCACAACGATCAACTTCAATGGACAAAAACTAGCGACTATAGAAACCGCAGCCCAGAATCAAATCAGAAAAGCCATAGAGATTGAAAAAAACCTGAACAGCATGAACAGAAAGATATTCAGCAGAACTGTCAATCATTATGGAAGCTGCACTCTCACATAGAAAGTCTCCAACCCACAAAACAGACAAACACCTGAGCACAGACAGACTCCATCTGATGCCTTCCAACCTCACAACCCCACATGAACACAGACAGACTCCTCTGATGCCTCCAAACTCAAACACCCCCCGACCAGAGGCACCCAGGTGAAACGCAGCTTGCTGATGAAAGAGCAGCGTCCTTTCACACGAAGCCAAGATGCATTGAAAGGCCTGCCAACAGCAAAAACAGAGGGTGCTTGCCAGGCAATCAAGCATAAAAAGACAGAAGACCAAGAAACACCAATCAAATCAACTCCAATCCAATGAACACTAGACTCCACCAGGTTAATAGCCAATCAGCGAGACCAGCCTCAAATTGAAAGAGGAAAGTGAGAACACTTCCATTCTAGAAGCCTGATATGGCAGATGAGACTTAGTGTTCGCACTCTGCCTGACAGTTGCTGACAAACTTTAACAGAACACAATGCAGCTACATAACTTTAACACGAATACAATGAGTGGGATAATACCACGAAGGAAAGATAAACACACATATATATATTATATTGTATATATATATATATATATATATGTTTTCTGAGGTTTTCGCGAGATTTGTATGGATTCTGGTTTATTCGGGTTTTCTTCCCGCGTGAGAATTAGGAAGTATCTAGGCAACGTTTCGATGAAGTCTCATCATCATCTTCAGGCCTGTTTTTCAGTCTCTAATGCTTCTCAGAGTAATGTGAGCTTGCAGTCTTCTTCTTTAACTGCTAAGTGGGCGGTGTGACTTGATTGGTGGGGGTTTGGCTGTGTTCTGATTGGTAGCGGGGTTGCTGTGTCTGATTGGCTGGGGTGTGTTCTCTTAGGTGGGCCTGGCTGTGCTCAGGTAGTCTTAGTTGCTGGGGGATTTGACTGGTGAGCTGTGATCTTGTTGTTGGCTTGTGTTCGTGTCGTGCCACATCTTCATGGTGGGTGTCAGTTTGCTCTTGTATGGGTCAGAGGGGTTGAAGTGGGTAGTGGTGCAGCTGCCGTATGGCTTCTGGGTTCGTGGTCGTGTCCTCTTCTGTGTGGGTGTGAGTCTTCTTTTCTGCGTGGCAAGTGTGGTGGTAGCATCTTGTGTGGCCTTGTGGTGTGGTCTGGTGTCATTCTTCATGTTAGGTACTCGTTTATTAATGAGGGAGGTTTCAAATGGTTGGTAGGCGGGAGGTATCATCCTCGTTTATTCTGCTGTGTGGGCTTTTTCTATCTCTATGGTCTCTATTTCTGTGTTGAGTGTTCGGTTTTGGCGATGGTTCTTTTAAAGTCATCTCATAGTTCTGTGGATTTGAGGTGTTGGACCAGGAAGAGTCAGTTCTTCTTTTCTGATGAGTTTTTGTTTCTTCAATGCGTGCTAATTCTTCTGTTAGTTTGTCCTATGTATGTATGGGGCAGGCAGTGCAAGGGATTTTCGTATACTCCTTGTTTCCAACTCGATTTTGTCTTTTGGGGTTTCTTAGGATGGTGGATATTTTTTCTGTTTTGTGCAGAATGCTGTTTTAATGGTTTGTTTTGGAGGATCTTGCTGATTTTGTCGTAGTGCCTTGGTTATATATGGGAGGAGGCCTTCTGCCATATCTCCTTGTTCCTGTCTTGGCTTTTGGTTGGGGTTTCTTTTTGGATTAGGTCGGGTAAGCTTCTTTTTTTTGGGATCCATTGCCTGTAATTGTACATTAGTGAGAGTGTGGTAGTTCGTTTTTAAGTGTGTTCTCTGGCTAAGCATTTGTTCTGGAGATGAGTGTCTTGGCTTACGGAATTGCATCTGTGCTGGTGGTGGTGTGAGAGTGCATGCAATAGGGTTTGTATGTGTTTTCGTTCTGGTAGATGGTGTGTCCTAGGGAGCCATTGGATTTTTTGTACACTAAGACATCTAGAAGGGAATCTGATCTCGTTGCTTCTTTTCATAGTGGAATTGTATTTTGGGGGTGTAGGTGTTTGAATGAAGGTAATGTGAGGTAAGTTGTTTTCAGTTTTTTCTTTCCCATGTGGCCCAGATTTATGAAGGTGGTCATCTACGTATCTGAGCGAGTTTGGGTTGTGAAAATCATGATTCTGTTGTCCAGGACACATCCATGGACCCAGCCTGGAAGGCATAAGGGTAGTAAAGGGAGTTCTTGGCTTTTCGCTCAACTAGCTGTTTGGAAAGCAGGTGAGGTACTGCTTTCAATTTTATACATACTTAACTAGGAGAGGGAAGTGGAAGTATGAGTGGACCCAGGTGTGTGATTGTGGGTTTTCTCTATGGAAACAAAGCAAGGACCATCACCTCCTCCATGAGTGCCAGCTGCACCCCAGCCAAGCTGCTAGCTCCATCAAGCCAGTCTTACCTGGAATTGGGCAAGCTACAGGTGATTACGGAGTGTGAGTCTTCTGAAGGTGTAAGAAACAACTGAGTGGGCTGAGAAAGGACTGGTGTTGGGAAATAAATAGAAGGCAGGAGAAAATAGTCCCATGGTTGCCATCCCCAAGCAAAGCCCTATGCAGTTAGAAGGCGGCCGATT
>BHFT01073149.1:0-17366 GCA_004320025.1 Laticauda laticaudata
TGTTACTGACTGAGTGTAAATAAAGCCTTTTGTTGTTGGAACCCGGTCTACCTCGTGTGTTTTCCGAACAAAACACGTGCCACAAAGATCATCTTGAAAATCTGTGTGCCTTTCACCTATAAAGCTTGAAGATCTGGTTGTTCTCCCAGATCTTGGATTAAGATGCAGGGAGTGTTTTGTCTGATATGATGTTGTCTATTTTTGTACAATATCTGATCCCACTTTTTCTTTTGTATAATATTTTCACTATTTAGTATATTATGAGTTTGTGTATGTAATTAAAGAGATAGATAGGCGGTACTATCAAAGCAGAAACCACGTAAATAAATGCATAAATTATGCATACACTCATAACAAATTTAAGTATATTGGGTAAAATGCTGAGCTACTGACAAGGATAATCTGCACCATCTTTTAAAACTATTTAAAAAGTAGTTTAGTTTCCCTCCCTTCTTTACTCTTCTTTACTGTTCCTTGTTCATGGGATTTTTCAATGTCAGTTTAACAGTTTTGAGTGAAGATATGCAAGAAATGAGCTTTTCTTTTATTCTTAAAATATTGCTATAGAAAGAATTGGAAACATTCAAAAAGAAGTTACAAAGAATACTGAATAATTTAATAACCAATCTCAGTTCTAACAATGTTTTTATAGGAGTTACTAAAAAATGGGAACATCAATAAATCTGGTTGCTGTTATTCTGTTTCTACTTTTAAATGTTTCACATGTACAGTATTTTCTTTTCAGGATTTTATTTTGAATATTTCCAACATCCCTTCATATAATCTGGGGATATGCTTTATTTGAAGCACAGCTCAGCATAATGAATTTTTATGTTTTATTTATTTGTCACATTTAGAAACTGCCCAATAGCTTCCCTGTACATTTGTTTTTGTGCTTGTTTTATAATGGAGAATTTTGTTTGTGTAAGTATGATTGGTGTTAATCTAGCACCATGCTTCACTATATGGGTAGTACAAATAAGTAATCATCATTGATCCAGATACATGAAATGTCTGAATCTATTGGGTTATACATAGGTTCTGGATATAAATATCTTGCCTGAACAGAAGAGAGTATTTACTCTAGCTTTTATTATTCTGACTTCAGCAGAAAGTATCACCTATTTCTGAGCCAAATCAAGAGAAATTAAACAAGGTCACATTTGATTAGTACAATACAAGGACTGAGGATTTCCAAAAAATTCCAAGGCTGTTGGTGAAACTCCTTTATCAGAGCAGACTTTCTGAAGACAACATTTTAGCAATCTTTGTGAAAACAACATTGAATGCAAACTGAATTTGTGTGCTTTTCCCACTTGAAAAGATCACACAGCATGCTATTGAATTGGAAAGGTTGAGGAACTGTGTGGGAAGAAGTTTTTAAGTGATGCATGAAACACTAAGCAGGAACTGGGAGCAAGAAGGTACAGCAAATATTTCCTCTGATGGGAAAACAAATGCTAATCAGCACAACCTATTTTTGGTGTAAACTTATTTTATTCCTAAAGAGAGAGAGAGAAAATTGCAAACAGGTTTTCTTCAAAAAAATGAACCACCAGAACTTTTCAAAAATGCAGCATTGAACAAAACTTTCATATTGTGTAATTGACAAGGATACATTCAGAATAAATTTTAGGATTAAGTTAGCATGGTAGACCTCCATCAATTAATTTATTGTGTGTAGCAAAATGCTATTATCTATTTGTTCTCAATGTCTCTATTTCAATAAATTAAGTTGTACAAGATGTTTACTTTTAAAAACTTTATGGAACTAATTATTACTCCCTTTCCCATTCTACCAACAAATTTTTTAATCTGCTTTATATTCTCCATTTTCCTTCAGGCTGCTAAACATTATTTTCATGAATGGTCAGGATTCTAGTAAAGCACATCTTCCTAATGGGCATTAAGCAACAAAAACTAATCCATATGTTTGCAATAACACCATAGGACAGATGTGAGAGGCTGACTGTTGAGGAACAACATGAACAGGTTTCTTCTTTTGTGACTTGAATATTGGACAATACTTAAGATTAGCTTTGTACTGACAAAAAAGTGGACACAGAATAAGAAGTTGGAACTTGGAAGTCTTCTGGTCCAACTTTGCTCAGGCAGAAAACCCTATATCATTACAGACAAATGGTTGTCCAATGTATTCTTAAAAAATCTCCAGTATTGGAGCATTCATAACTTCGAGGGGCAAGTCCTTCCACGAATTAATTGTTCTCATGATTAGAACTAATTATTCTAATTCCTCCTTGGTTCTAGATTGGAACTCTCCTTGATTAGTTTCCATCCTGCCTTTTTATCCTGCCTTCAAGTGCTTTGGAGAATAAATTGATCCCCTCTTCTTTGTAGCAGCTTGGGGTGGGATAATACCAGTTCTGTCTGGCTCTATAGAACTGGTAGCTCTGAAGAGCAGCAGACACCAAACTGGTTCTGTGTTGCTGCTGTTTGGTCCACTTGCCCGCCCGGGCTTTTACCTGTCCTTAATTTCTTGCTTTTTCAACCTCAGCTACTTTGTGCTACTTTGCACAGCTGAAGTTGAAAAAGCAAGAAAGAGAGGCATTTCAAATGCTGCACGCCTGCACGCAGCATTTTCCAGCTGTCCGGGCGGCACAGCTTAAGGTTTTTTTTACATGAGCAGGCAGCAAAATGTAGTCACCAAACCGGTAGTAACACCAGTTGAATCCCATCCCTGGCAGCAGCCCCTTAGATATTGGAACACTGTTACATAAAATATCAGATATGTAATTTGCAGTTTTACTGTATTGCTGCTGAATGCAGATTCCTTTTAAGTCTCTGTAATGGACAGAATTTGTCATTTATGAAGTAACTATAAGTGTTGGTTTTCCACAAGCTGATACTGTAAATAAATAAATAAATAAATAGACTACAGGTAGTCCTTGACTGAGCCACAATTGATCCCAAAATTTCTGTTGCTAAGTGGGACATTTGTTAATTTTGTCCTATTTTATGACCTTTCTTGCCACAGTTGTTAAGTGAATCACTGCAGTTGTTAAATTAGTAACACAGTTGTTTAGTTAATCTGGCTTCCTCATTTGACTTTGCTTGTCATAAGGTCGCAAAAGAGGATCACATGACCTTGAAACACTGCAATGGTCATAAATATGAGTCAGTTGCCAATGTGAGCAGAACCGAAGCCATGTTGGATGGCCCACTGAATTGAAACCAGAAAGAATGTGAGCCCAGCCCTCATAAGAGGGGATAAAAATGCTGCCTGAATTTTGCTGTGTTCCTTCAATGCCTGAGGGGACCCGTCTCTGCAGACACGTACCCACTAGGACTGAACTAAGAGGGGAGGGTGTTCTATATGTAAATGGGTTGACGTCCAAATCTAACAAATCTGATTTGGCCAAGGAAAACTAAGCATTGGATTGGTTCCACTAGGGAAAACCAAAGAAAAAGCTGCTGAAAGGCGGCAAAATTTAAGGAAATCCATAGCTACAAGCAGGCAAGGGCCAGCCTGTATAAAAGGCTGGCCTGCTGCGCAAATGTTTCCTGTTACGACTGAGCTGTAAATTTAAAGCCTTTTGTGTTGGAACCCGGTCACCCTCGTTGTTTTTCCGAACAAAAACACGTGCCACAAAGGATCATCTTGAAAATCTTGTGCCTTTCACCTATTAAAGCTTGAAGATTTCTGGTTGTTCTCCCCAGATCCTTGATTAAGATGAGGGAGTGTTTTGATCTGATTGTGTTGTCTCTATTTTTTGTACAATATCTGATCCCACTTTTTCTTTTGTATAATATTCTTCACTTATTAGTAAATATTATCGGGTTGTGTATTAATTAAAAGGATAGATAGGCAGTACTATCAAAGCAGAAACCACGTAAATTAAATGTCATTAAATTATGCATACACTCATAACAATTAAGTATATCTGGGGTAAAAATGCTGAGCTACTGGACAAGGATAAATCTGCCACCATCTTTTAAAAACTATTTTAAAAGTAGTTTAGTTTCCCTCCCTTCTTTTACTCTTCTTCTACTGTTCCTTGTTCATTGGATTTATTTCAATGTCAGTTTAACAGTTTTGAGTGAAAATATGCAAGAAAAATGAGATGCTTGTCTTTTATTCTTAAAATATTGCTATAGAAAGAACTTGAAACATTCAAAAGAAGTTACAAAGAATACTGAAATAATTTAATACCAATCAGTTCTAACAATGGTTTTATAGGCAGTTACTAAAAAATGGACCATCAATAAATCTGGTTGCTGATTATTCTGTTTCTACTTTTTAAATGTTTCACAGTTACAGTATATTTCTTTTCAGATTTTATTTTAAATATTTCCAAACATCTCCTTCATATAATCTGGGGTATGCTTTATTGAAAGCCACAGCTCAGCATAATGAATTTTTATGTTTTATCTTATTTTGGTCACAATTTAGAAAACTGGCCCAATAGCTTCCCATGTACATTTTGTTTTTGTGCTTGTTTTTAATGTTGAGAATTTTGTTTGTGTTAAGTATGGATTGGTGTTAATCTAGCACCATGCTTCCACTATATGGGTAGTACAAGAATAAGCTATCATCATTGAATCCAGGATACCATGAAATGTCTGAAATTCTATTGGGTTAATTACATAGGTTCTGGTATAAAATATCTTGCCTGAACAGAAAGAGGTATTTACTCTAGCTTTTATTATTCTGACTTCAGCAGAAAGTATCACCTATTTCTGAGCCAAATCAAGAGAAATTAAACAAGGTCACATTTGATTAGTACAATACAAGGACTGAGGATTTCCAAAAAATTCCAAGGCTGTTGGTGAAACTCCTTTATCAGAGCGACTTTCTGAAGACAACATTTTAGCAATCTTTGTGAAAACAACTTGAATGCAAACTGAATTTGTTGCTTTTCCCACTTGAAAAGATCACACAGCATGCTATTGAATTGAAAGGTTGAGGAACTGTGTGGGAAGGAAGAAGTTTTAAGTGATGCATGAACACTAAAGCAGGAACTGGGGAAGAAGGTACAGCAAAATATTTCCTCTGATGGGAAACAAATTGCTAATCAGCACAAACCTATTTTTGGTGTAAAACTTATTTTTATTTCCTAAAGAGAGAGAGAGAAAATTGCAAACAGGTTTTCTTCAAAAAATGAACCACCAGACTTTTCAAAAATGCAGCATTGAACAAAACTTTCATTTGTGTAATTGACAAGGTACATTCAGAATAAATTTTGATAAGTTAGCATGTAGCCTCCATCAATTAATTTATTGTGTGTAGCAAAATGCTATTATCTATTTGTTCTCAATGTCTCATTTCAATAAATTAAGTTGTACAAGATGTTTACTTTTAAAAACTTTATGGAACTAATTATTACTCCCTTTCCCATTTCTACCAACACAAATTTTTTAATCTGCCTTTATATTCTCCATTTCTTCAGGCTGCTAAACATTATTTTCATGAATGGTCAGGATTCTAGTAAAGCACATCTTCCTAATGGCATTAAGCAACAAAACTAATCCATATGTTTGCAATAACACCATAGACAGATGTGGAGGCTGACTGTTGAGGAACAACATGAACAGGGTTTCTTCTTTTGTGACTTGAATATTGGACAATACTTAAGATTAGCTTTGTTACTGACAAAAAGTGGACACGGAATAAAGAAGTTGGAACTTGGAAGTCTTCTGGTCCAACTTTGCTCAGGCAGAAAACCCTATATCATTACAGACAAATGGTTGTCCATGTATTCTTAAAAAATCTCCAGTATTGGAGCATTCATAACTTCGAGGGGCCAGTCCTTCCACGAATTAATTGTTCTCATGATTAGAACTAATTATTCTAATTCCTCCTTGGTTCTAGATTGGAACTCTCCTTTTAGTTTCCATCCTTGCCTTTTTATCCTGCTTCAAGTGCTTTGGAGAATAAATGATCCCCTCTTCTTTGTAGCAGCTTGGGTGGGATAATACCAGTTCTGTCTGGCTCTATAGAACTGGTAGCTCTTGAAAGAGCAGCAGACACCAAAACTGGTTCTGTGTTGCTGCTGTTTGGTCCACTTGCCCGCCCGGGCTTTTACCTGTCCTTAATTTCTTGCTTTTTCAACCTCAGCGTACTTTGTGCTACTTTGCACAGCTGAAGTTGAAAAAGCAAGAAAGAGAGGCATTTTTCAATGCTGCACGCCTGCACGCAGCATTTTCCAGCTGTCCGGGCGGCACAGCTTAAGGTTTTTTACATGAGCAGGCAGCAAATGTAGTCACAAACCGTAGTAACACCAGTTGAATCCCATCCCTGGCAGCAGCCCCTTAGATATTGGACACTGTTACATAAAATATCAGATATGTAATTTGCAGTTTTACTGTATTGCTGCTGAATGCAGATTCCTTTTAAGTCTCTGTAATGGACAGAATTTTCATTTATGAAGTAACTATAAGTGTTGGTTTTCCACAAGCTGATACTGTAAATAAATAAATATAATAAATAGACTACAGGTAGTCCTTGACTGAGCCACAATTGATCCCAAAATTTCTTGTTGCTAAGTGGGACATTTGTTAATTTGTCCTATTTATGACCTTTCTTGCCACAGTTGTTAAGTGAATCACTGCAGTTGTTAAATTAGTAACACAGTTGTTTAGTTATCTGGCTTCCTCATTTGACTTTGCTTGTCATAAGGTCGCAAAAGAGGATCACATGACCTTTGAAACACTGCAATGGTACATAAATATGAGTCAGTTTGCCAATGTGAGCAGAACCGAAGCCATTGTTGGATGGGCCCACTGGAATTGAAAACCAGAAAGAATGTGAGCCCAGCCTCTATAAGATGGGATAAAAATGCTGCCTGAATTTGCTGTGTTCCTTCAATGCCTGAGGGGGACCCGTCTCTGCAGACACGTGAATAAAACCTTGTTTTCCTTGATCAACGAATCTTTTGGTGGTTTTTTTATCTGCTTCCCACTCTCACAATTGGGCGCCCATGTGTGGCCCAACGGAATTTTCGACTGGAGAAAAGGGACGGGTAAGTTGTGGCGCCACCGGCCTCCCATTGTACAGGGGCCCCTCCCTTGTCTCAGTTGGATCCCGGGTAACTGCACTCAGCAGACGATCCTTGGAAACAGAGAGAGAGAAGCCGGCCTGACGCTCTGGGAGTATCGTTTGATCACCTGAAGTGGGGATGCCCACACTCCTTTCGCTCCGGGAGACCAGGGGTGTATTCAGGTGAATTTGTTGCCTTTTGGATAGAAGAAGGGGAACTTGTCCTTAAACTCTGGAATCCAGCGACTGCTGGAGGACAGTGTAAATCCCTCTGAGTTGGGAATCTCTGGGAGATTGTTGGCGGGCAGCGTGGAGAATGGGAAAGGGACAAAGCAAGTGTGAAACGTTCCAAGAGGGGACGGGTATTGAGATAGAAAAGACCCCGAGAAGGCTTTATTCCGACTGACTCCCCATTGGGTCAAACTACTACAACAATGGTCGTTGCCCCATCTGAGGGACTACACTCAGAGGTCTAGAGAAAAGAAAATGATCTACCTATGCCAAAATAGGTGGGCCGATAGTATCCCCTTAGGACCCTGAGTTTCCTTACCACTGGATCCGAAGGAATACCAGCACGTACTGGATAATCCAGTTGAAAGAGTATATAGTGAAACACCGGATGAAGGGAGCAATACCCTATGTGGAGGTATGGTATCATGCTCATTTTTGAAGGTCCAGTTCCACCAGAAACTAGAAAGTTAGGACAGTTTGTCAGCAGAGGTGGAGGAAAGCGAAACTGAGGACTGGATGGGGAGTCCACCGGCATCAGCTCCGGCAGTCCCGGCACCACTGCCCTGGCAGCTCCAGTTGCCCAGGTCCACCTCCACCTGCATATCCAGGGCTCAGAAGGGAACTGGCTCAATTAAACAAGGACCTAGAGAATTTGCCTCTAGGAGGAAGGGTCGGCCAATCCGTGTCGGCTTTCCCAGTCAGAGAAGTCCCAAATGGCATTGAATGCGCAAGGGAATCCAGTCACCGTTTTCGTGGCTGTCCCATTAAAATCTTGCTGAGTTACGGGATTTGAAAAAGACCGGTTCATGAAAACTCCATGAGAATGCTCATGAAGTGGCGAACAGTTGAAATTGTTTCTGGGGGCCCATGAATACACATACCAAGAACTGATGTATTTCTTGGACACCTTTTCACCCCCGAAGAGAGGAACCTCATTAGGAGGGCAGCAATGGCTGTGGGATAGGAGACATGCAGGGCAACAGGGAGCAGTGGCTGCAGACACAAAGTTTCCCCATAGCCGATCCAATTGGAACATCAATGATGATGCTCATAGGGAGCACATGAGAGATATGAACAACATGATCATTGAAGGAATTAAATTGGCCATCCCTCAAGGGAAAAACTTGACCAAAGCATTGAAATAACACAAGGAAAGGATGAGTCCCCGGGGAATTTCTGTGCTCGGGTCCATGTCGAAGGGTTAACCAAGTAACTCCGAGTGGAGCCAGAAACCCCTGCCTTCGAGGACTCTCCTGAAGATGCAATTCATCACCAAAGCATGGCCAGATATCCAGAAAACATCCAGAAGACAGAGGGATGGATGATTTGGCATGACAGATTTGATGAGAGCAGCCCAACAAGGTTTTTGTGAACCAAGACTTCAGTTAAAACCAAACAGAAGTCTCAGATGATGGTAGCTGCTGTGCAAACGCAGCCAAGAATGAAGTTAGGAAAACAGGAAGACCCAGAGGTCAGATCCGAGGCCAGGGTGGAGAGAAGAAAGATCTCCCAGCAGGGAGTGGAGACCCCCGGTTAGGCGAGGAGGTCCAGGGGGCAATTTGAGGTGGTCAATTCCAACGGCCGTCCAGAGTAGAACTTGCTTCAGATGCGGGAAAGAGGACATTTTGCGGCGTGAATGTCCCAAAACCCAGAGGAACGGAAGCTATGCCCTATATGATTTAGGGAAGTTCCGGCTCCCCAAGAGGGACCCGCGGGGAGCCACTGGTAAATGTGTTAGTGGATCCTGACCATTCAGGAACGGGCTGTTCCTGATCGACACTGGCGCAAGCCGGACATCTGTATGCGAATCCGGTAGAGAGCATACAGGTCAAAGCAGACTTTAAAGGTTGGTTGGGGTGAGGTGGAAATCCCAAGAGGTCAAGATTTGGAAGAGGTGAGATTGGAATTAGAATGATGTGGTTACTGAAAACGAAATATTGTATATTCCGATTCAGGGGTGAACTTGCTAGGAAGAGAACTTTGTTGGATGTTTTTGGAATAGAATGTGGATAGAAGGAAGGAAGTTCGCATTGTGTAGCTAACAACGGAAGATGAGGAGAAAGATATCATCAGATGTGGTGGGCAGGAGTGAAGGGTTAGTAGGATGGCAATACAGCCCATTCAATCAAGTACAACCAGGGATAACTAAACTGTGGACTCCACAATTTCTCTGAGTAAGAGAGGTAGGGAAGGGTTGAACCAGTGATTGAAGATTATTGAAACAGGGACTGTGGAACCTACTATTGTCACCGTTTCAATTCACCGGTTTTAGCAGTACTAAAAAAGGATGGGAAGTATTAGATTGGTTAATGATGTGTAGGAGGATCAATGAGATAAGTGGTTTCTAGATTCCCACTGGTTCCTGATCCCTATACCATCTTGGGGCGATCCCCTCCAAAGACAAATGGTTTACTGTGATAAATCTGAAAGGATGCCTTTTGGGCGTGTCGTTTTAGGAGAGAGGAGTAGAGACTTGTTTGCCTTGAATGGAATGATCCTGAGAGTGGAAGGAAACAGCAGTTGAGGTGGACAGTACTTCCTCAGGGATATTACCGAGAAGCCCTTTTGTGTTGGACAGCCGGTGAAGAAAAATTGGGTGTCGTTTGGGAGAGAGAAAGGAATCAACCTAATTCAGTACGTGGATGACTTGTTGTTATTCTGGGGAGAAAGAAGAAGTGGAGAGCGGCTTCTGTGTGTCTGTTGGAATTGGCTGTAAGGAGCAGGGGCTGAAAGTCTCAAAAGAGAAGCTTCAGTTTGTTGAAAAAAAGGTGAATATTTGGACATTACATTCAGCAGGGGGTTAGGTCCTTGGACCCTGAAAGGGTGAAGGGGATCATGAGCTTGGCTCCTCCCAGAACAGACAGAGGGTGCGGAAAGCGTTTGGGATTATTGGGGTATTGTAGAATCTGGGTAAACCAATTCACAGTGTTGGCACAATTTTGCATAAGAAAGCTGCCTGGAAAGGGAGAGCACATAGAATGGGAGGAGGGAGATAGTGAAAGGTGGAAAGAGCTGAAGAAGGCTTTTGTCAATCCGCTCCGGTTTTAGCCTTGCCAAACCTGAAATTACCGTTTCATTTGTATGTGGCGGTGGCTCAGGGAACAGCAGTTGGAGTCCTCCCGAAAGAGGGGGGGAGTACCAAGCGATAGCCTTCTAAGCAAGGGTTTGGAGCCGGTTGTGAAAAGGATGGCCAGTTTGTGTTCAGGCGCGTGATGGCAGCAACAGCGGATGTTGGTGGTGGAGGAGCAAAAAGTTAACCTTTGGGGAGCTTTGGTGGTGCATTCGCCTCATCAGGTCAACTCAGTGTTGAGCCAGCTGGCTACCACTTGGGATGACCGAAGGTGAGGATATTGAAGTATGATAAACCATTTTGAGAACCAGTCTGATGTGGTAATAGGGACAGACAAGAATCTAAATCCAGCAGAATTCTTGGAGGGGAGAAGCAGCGTGGAACCGGAAGACCATGATTGTCTATTGCAAAGTGGATCTTCATGACGAAGGTTAAGGGACTTGGAAGAGACTCCTTTGGAGAAGGAGAGAGGGGTTATAATGGATCTGAGGGTTGAAAATGGAAAGCGAAAATCTGGGTTTGCATAGTAACCGGGGAAGGTGAGATAATAAAGGGTCACTCCCAGCTGCTTGGTCAGCTCAGAAATGGTGAATTGTTTGCCCTGACCAAGAGCCTTGGAATTGGTCTGAGGGAGTGGAAGTAACGATTTGACTGATTCCAAGTATGCATGGGGGGTGGTGACACGTTTGGAGAAAATCTGGAAGGAAAGAGGGTATATCAAGGGTGGATGGGAAGCAAATAGAGCAAGTGCAGTTAGTAGAGCAAGCCTTAGAGGCATTGCAACTCCCCAGCAAGTATCAATTGTCCATGTGAGCGCACATCAGAAGGGAACACACCGGAGGTTGTGGAAACCGATGGGGCGGACAAATGGCGGAAGGAAGCTGCAGGGGAGATAGAGTTGTAATGGTATCTATACCGAATACTGGAAAAGGAGGAACGAGAGGGAGGAATGGGAGCCAAAGAAAAAGGAAAGTTGGAGTTGGGAGAAGAGGGATGTGTCAAACCCAGAGGGACGGAAGTCATCAGGGAGTCAAGGGTGGTGTCACCCATTGTCATGAAGGGAATATTGGAGAAGTTCATGAAGGAGGACATTGGGGAACGGAGGCCTTGGTCATGTCCGTAAACCTCACTATTGGAGTCTGAGGTTGTGGACAGTGCTCAGAGCATCTGCTGGAAATGTTTGATTTGTTTGAAAGTAAATAAGAAAGCGGCACGCCAAGAAGAGATGGAGGGGGTGACCCTTTAGTGGGTTGGCCTTTTCAGAGAGCACAAATTGATTTCACTTGAGTTGCCAGAAAAGGGGATTGGAAAATAAGCCTGCTTGTGATCAAAGATCAAACTAAACGGGGTGGTAGTAGAGGCTTATCCCACTAGAAAAGCCCACAGCCTCTCAACAGTACCAAGATCTTACTAGAACAGGATTATCCACGATATGGAATGATGGAAAGCAATAGATTCAGACAGAGGAAACTCATTTCACCCCAAAAGGTTCTGCAAAAAGAGTAATGGGAGGTTGGTGGGGGTGAAATGGGGAATTACACAGCCATAGGCATCCTTGAATCCAGTGAAAAAATTGAAAAAGCGAACGCGGAACTGATAGAAACCACTGACCCCAAACTACACAACTTGGAAAATGGCTTGCCATGGACAAAAGATCTTCCCTTAGCTTTGCTAGATTCAGAACTTGTCCAAGGAAAGGACACCAGGGTTTTCCCTTTGAATGCTTGATGGGGAGACCCTAAATTTGCCAAACGTTAGGCAATCCCATCCAGAGGGTCACGGACTTGTTCCTCGGAAATATGCTGGGCACTTGTCTCGTCTTTCCTTGGACAAGGTCTGATCCTGAGGCAGAGCGAGGGGAAGATTCTTTGTCATGGCAAGCCCATTCAAGGTTGTAGTTTTGGTCAAGTGTTTTCTCCAAGTTCCGCTGTTCGCTTTTTCAAGTTTCCCACTGGATCAGGATGCCATGGCGTGTGTTAATGTCCCTTTCACCCCCACCACTCCTTACTTTTGCAGAACCTTTGGGTGAAATGAGTTCCCTCTGTCTGAATCTATTGCTTCCATGCATTCCATATCGTGGGATAATTGTTCTAGTAAGTCTTGGTTACTTGATGAGCTGTGGCTCTTTTCTAGTGGATAAGCCTCTACCCACCCCGTTAGTTGATCTTTGAATCACAGCAGTTATTTCCAATCCCCCTTTTCTGGCAACTCAGTGAAATCAATTTGTGCTCTCTGAAAACGGCCAACCCACTAAGGGTCACCCTCCCATTCTCTTTCTTGCGTGCCGCTTTCTATTTACTTTTCAAAACAAATCAAACCATTTTCCAGCAAGATTGCTCTGAAGCTACTGTCCACAACTCAGACTCCAATAGTGAGGTTTACGGACATGACCCAAGGGCCTCCGTTCCCCAATGTCCTCCTTCATGAACTTTCTCCAATATTCCTTCATGACAATGGTGACCACCACCTTGACTCCCCTCTGATGCTTCCGGTCCTCTGGGTTTTGACACATCCCTCTTTCTTCCAACTCCAACTGTTCCTTTTTCTCTTGGCTTCCCATTCCTCCCTCTCGTCTCCTTTTTCCAGTATTGGTATGATTACCATTACCAACTCTATCTCCCCTGCAGCTTCCTTCGCCCATTTTCCCGCCATCGGTTCCACAAACCTTCGGTTGTGTTCCCTTCTTATGTGCGCTCACCATGGACATTGATACTTGGGCTGGGAGTGTGCCATGCTCTAAGGGCTGCTCTAACTAACTGCACTGCTCATTTTGCTTCCCATCCGACCTTGATATACCCTCTTTCTTTCCAGATTTCCCAAACGTTGTGCACCCACCCCCCATGCTAACTTGGATCAGGTTATCCAATCGTACTTCCATCCCCTCAGCCAATTCCAAGGCTCTGGTCAGGGCAAACCAATTCACCATTCGTGAGTCTGACAAGAGCTGGGAGGGACCCTTTATATCTCACCTCCCCGGTTTACTATCTGCAAAACCCAGATTTTCGCTTTCCCATTTTCCACCTGCTAGATCCAATCTATATTAAACCACCTCTTCGTCCCTTCTCCAAAGGAGTCTCTTCCAAGTTCTCTCTAACCTTGTCATGAGATCCACTTGCATAGACAATCATGGTCTTCGCGGTTCCCACCAGCCTTTGCCTTTCTTCCCCTCAAGAATTCTCTGGATTTAATTCTTGGTCTTCCCCTATTACCACATCAGGACTGGTTCTCAAAAATGGTTTCTTACTTTCCAATATCCTCCCTTCGGTCATCCAATGGTAGCCAGGCTGGCGCTTCAAACACTGATTGACCTGATGTGGCGAATGCACCACCAAAGCCTCCCCCAAAGGTTAACTTTTTTGCTCTCCACCACCAACATCGCTGTTCTGCCACAGCCTGAACACAACAAACTGGCCATCCTTTCCACAACCGGCTCCAAAAACCCCTTGCTTAGGAAGGCTATCGGCCTGGTAACTGCCCCCCCTTCTTTTCGGGAAGGACTCAACTGCTGTTCCCTGGAGGCCAACCGCCACTTACAATGAAAACGGTAATTTCAGGTTGGCAAGGCTAAACAACGGGACGCGTTTGACAAAAGCCTTCTTTCAGCTCTTTCCACCTTTTGCACTATCTCCCTCCTCCCATTCTATGTGCTCTCCCTTTCCAGGCAGCTTTCTATGCAAAAAATTGTGCCAACACTGTTGAATTGGTCTACCCAATTCTACAATAACCCCAATTAATCCCAACGGCTTCCGGCACCTCTCGTCTTGTTCCTGCGGAGGAGCCCAAGCTCATGATTCCACTTCACCCTTTCAGGGCAAGGACCTAACCCCCTGCTGAATGTAATGTCCAAATATTCACCTTTTTTCACAACAACTGAAGCTTCTCTTTGTAGACTTTCAGCCCCTGCTCCCTTCAGCCCAATTCAACAGACTCACAGAAGCCGCCTCTCACTTCCTTTCTCTTCTGCCCAGATAACAACAAGTCATTCCACGTACTGAATTAGGTTGATTCTTTCTCTCTGCTCAACGGACACCAATTTTTTCTTCAACGGCTGTCCAAACAACAAAGGGCTCTCGGTATAATCGCCTGAGGAAGTACTGTCCACCTCAAACTGCTGTTTCCTTCCACTCTCAGGATCATTTCCATTCAAAGGCAAACAAGTCCTCTGACTCTCTCCGCATAAACGACACAGCCAAAGGGCATCCTTCCAGAATTGTATCACAGTAAACCATTTTGTCTTTGGAGGGGATCCGCCCCAAGATGGTTATAGGGATTCAGGAAACCATGGCGGAATCTGAGAAACCACTACTTCATTGATCATCCTCACATCATTAACCAATCATATACTTCCCATTCCTTTTTAGTATGCTAAAACCGGTGAATTGAACGGGTGACATTAGTAGGGTTCCAAAACAGTCCCTGTTTTCAATATCTGTTCAAATCACTGGTTTAACCCTTCCCTACCTCTCTTATCATGAGAATATTGTGAGGTCCACAAGTTTAGTTATTCCCTGGGTTGTATCTTTGATTTGATGGGCTGTATTGCCATCCTTACTAACCCCTCCCTCTGCCCACACATCTGATGATTATCTTCTCCTCATCTTTCCGTCTTGTTAGCATACCACATGCGAACTTCCTTCCTTCTATCCCACAATTCTATTCAAAAACATCCAACAAGTGTCTCTTCTAGCAAGTTCACCCCTGAATCCGTAATAACAATATTTCGGTATTTCGTAACCCAACATCATTCAATTCCAATCTCACCTTCTTCCAAAATTCGTTTGACCTCTTGGGATTCTCCACTCACCCCAACCACTTTAAAGTCTGCTTTGACCTGGTATGCTCCCTCTACCGGATCGCATTACAGGATGTCCGGCTTGCGCAGTGTCGATCAGGAACAGCCGTTTCCTGATGGTTCAGGATCCCACTAACACATTACCAGTGCTCCCCGCGGGCCCTCTTGGTGAGCCCGGAACTTCCCTAATCATACTAGGGGATAGCTTCTTCCTCTGGGGTTTGGGACATTTACGCGCAAATGTCCTCTTTCCCGCATTCTGAAGCAAGTTCTACCTCTGTGGACGGCCGTTGGAATTGGACCACCCAATGGTGCCCCCTGGGACTCCTCGCCTACGGGGGTTCTCCACCCCTGCTGGAGAATCTTTTTCTCTCCCACCTGGCCTCGATCTGACATCTGGTCTTCCTGTTTTCCCTAACTCATTCTTGGCTTGCCGTTGCACAGCAGCTCATCCATCTGAAGATTCTGTTTTGGTTTTTAACTGGAGTCTTGGTTCACAAAAACTATGTCTGGGCTCTCTATCAAATCTGTCATGCCCAATCAATTCCATCCCTTCTGTCGCTTCATGGATGTTTTCTGATTATGCTGGCCATGCTTTGTGCATGAATTGCATCTTCAGGAGAGTCTCGAAGGCAGGGGTTTCGTGGCTCCACTCCGGAGTACTTGGTTAACCCTTCATGGACCGAGCACAGAAATTCGCCGGGACTCATCCTTTCCTTGTGTTTATTCAAATGGCTTTGGTTCAAAGTTTTTTCCCTTGAGGAGTATGCCAATTTAATTCCTTCAATGATCATGTGTTTCATATCTCTCATGTGCTCCCTATGAGCATCATCATTGATGTTCCAATTTGGGATCGGCTTGGGAACTTTGTGTCTGCACAGCCACTTGGCTCCCTGTTGCCCTGCAAGTCTTCCTATCCCAGGCAAGCCATTGCTTGCCCTCCTAATGGAGGGTTCCTCTCTTCGGGGGTAAAAGGTGTCCAAGAGATATACATCAAGTTCTTTTATGGTGTATTCATGGGCCCAAGAAACAATTTCAACTGTTCCGCACTTTAGCATTCTTCATGGAGTTCAGAAGGATCTTTTTCAGATCCCGTAACCAGCTGATTTTATGGGGGACAGCCACGAAAACGGTGGGACTGGATTCCGCCTGCGCATTCATGCCATTTGGGACTTCTCTGGACTGGGAAAGCCGACACGGTATTGGCCGACCTCTCCTCCTAGAGGCAAAATCTCTCTAGGGTCCTTGTTTAATGAGCCAAGTTCCCCTTCTGAGCCCTGGATTATGCAGGTGGAGGTGGAGCTGGGCAACTTGGAGCTGCAGGCAGTGGAGTGCGGGACTGCCGGGAGCTGATGCCGGTGGGACTTCCCATCCAGTCCTCAGTTCGCTTTCCTCCACCTTGCTGACAAACTGTCCTACTTTCTGTTCGGGTGGAACTGAGCCTTCAAAATGGCGATGATACCATACCTCCACACTTAGGCGGTATTTGCTCCTTCATCCGGTGTTTTCACTATTATACTTCTTTCACTAGTTATCCAGTACGTGGCTGTATTCCCTTCGGGATTCCCAGTGGTTAAGGAAACTCAGGTTCTCAGGGGATTACTTCGGCCAACCTATTTTGCATAGGTAGATCATTTTCTTTTTCTTTCTAGGACTCTGAGGTAATCCTCAGATGGGCAACGACCCATTGTTGTAGTAGTTGACCCAATGGGGGTCGTCGGAATCAGCCTTCCTCGGGGTCTTTTCTATCTCAATACCCGTTCCCTGCTTGGAACGTTTCACAACCTGCTTTGTTCCCTTTCCATTCTCCACGCTGCCCGCCAACAATCTCCCAGAGATTCCCAACTCAGGGGATTTACACTGTCCTCCACAGGTCGCTGGATTCCCAGGAGTTTACAGGACAGTTAATCCCTTCTTCTATCCCAAAAAGGGCAACAAATTCAACCTGATACCCACCCCTGGTCTCCCGGAGACGGAAAGGGTGTGGGCATCCCCACTCAGGTGATCAACGATACTCCAGGGCTCAGGCCGGCTTCTCTCTCTCTGTTTCCAAGGGATCGTCTGGCTTGAGATTGCAGTTACCCCGGGATCCAACTGAACATATGAAGGCCCCTGTACAATGGAGGCTGGGTGGCGCCACACTATACCCAGTCCCTTTTCTCAGTTCGAAATTCCGTTGGGGGCCCCAATTGCGGCGCCCAAATTGTGAGGGGAAAGCAGATAAAAAAAACCACCAAAAGATTCGTTGATCCAGGAAAACAAGGTTGTATTTCACA
>BHFT01073154.1:0-17763 GCA_004320025.1 Laticauda laticaudata
GCTTCACATCCTCCTCACGGTCTGTGGGCAGATGCTGTGCATGGTGGGAGAAGTACCTGGAACCTGTTGGCCAGGAGCCAAGGCATTCTCCCATCAGCCTGCCTTGCCCTGGACAGCCTGTAGTTGAAGCATCCTCTCTTCAAACAGGTGAGGTTTCTGGAAGTGTAGGTTCATGAGGTAGGTTCTGGGAGAAGGTGTCATCCCCCACGAGTGTAATAGAGCACATCTTTTGTGTCGTTGGCAGCGGGTCTGGATCTGGAAAGGCCATGAACTGAGTGTTGGCCTCTCCAGCCCCTCCTCTGAGGTCACTGGGATTGAATATCTGGGGGCATGCTGAAGATGAGCCGGCGTGCCTGAAGCACGTTATGTACATGAAGCTTGTATCAGCGATCGACCAGTGGCGAAGAGGACGATGCTGAAAGAAGCCCTGTAGGTTCGAAGATAAGTGGACTCGGCCGACATGGGGTGGTGTCAGCACTGTTTGGCCGAGCCATGCGCTTGCACGTGGTCCAACGATGTGGGGTGAAGTTTCCACACTCTGATAGTCGCACTGTCTTGCAACGTTTTCCGCTTGCGATCCTGCTTTCAGTGGAGGGGGCACTGGAGGAGTTCCTACTTGTATTTCTTCGATGATGGCGCTGCACCACTGTCCTGAACCACAATGCTGAGGTGTTCGTGTTGGCACCGCACTCGCAAGCCATACATGCATGCTCCTGCTAGGTGGTCGCCGTGAAGTCAGCAGGTGGTGCGAGAGTGATTCCACCTTGAGGCTAGGGTTCCAGGCTGGGCCGGAAGTTGGTGTTTGCCTTTGTGGTCAAGTACCTGGTGTGTCAGGAAAGCTCCACCTTCGATCAAAACTGCGTGGCGAGGCTATCGCTTCGATGAAGTTCTCGCAGAATGGCCCCGCTGTTTCTAGGTTCCTGAGCTCCACCGATCAGCTGGTTGTAACAGCCCGGTACTCTGCAGTGCTTCTCCCAGAGTTGCCATCTTCGGACCTCAGACGCATATCTTCTCTTTCTTCCCGTAGTAGACGATGGCCCAGAGCGCCGTACGAATGGCTTTGCACTATTGCAGAAGGTTTGGTGGCTGGCCAAAGAGGACTGTGTTAGCGGATCCACGGTGGACATGGCTGGATGCTGTGGATAGAGGAAGAGTCCAGGTGAACAGCTGCTGGAGCGTCCGGGACAGTCGGGCTGCTGGTATCTGGAAAGTAAGATGGCAGACGAGTTGCTCCGCCTTTTTATAAGTGCAGTATTAGGGTCCCTTTTGCAGTCCTCTAGGGCGCATCCTCTCGGAGCCATCTCTACCTAGCATCCTGTAGAGCATCCTTAATATCCGAGAACATCCATCTGAAGTATCGCCTCCTGCGAACGTTTTTTCCGTTTTAAATGCTTTTTCTGTGCTGGCATCACTAAGGCGAATGGCCCCGTCTCTGCATCCATAGTCCGGATCCGGTTCCGCTCTCCTCCCATGGCCGTCTGAGCGGGATGCGGAGTTGCGTGGAATGCGCGGATAACGGATAGCGAATGGAATGCAGACACGGGAGCGTAAGCGGATTGCAGAAGATCATTGGATCATTTTCCACGGAAAAGTTTTTGGGCCAGCCCAAAGACTTTCTGAGTCGGATGAAACGTCAATCAGACGACCGGAAGATGCGCTGGACGTGCAGTTAGAAGGAATGCAAATCGGGAGGCAGTGCTAAGTACATCGCATTGTCAACTCAATGGGATGGCGAAAGCTTTTTTGTCCATTTTACATCCTCTTTGCATCCGCTGGTGCAAGTGTGACCATGGGCTCGTTAAGTTTTATAGCTGTATCCGTAAATATTCTTACCTTGTTTGTGACTTGATGCCCCGAAAAACTTGCCTTCTACTCTAATTGCTTGTCCTATTCGTCTTATGAACATGAGCCCTTGATGCTAAAATCCTTCTGTTTTGCATCTTATTGAATTATTCACAAACCTTGCGTATCTTGCCCATAATGTCTTCTATTCGTTTTCTATCTGTTTAGGTGGAGGGCATCTCGCAATGGATCCTTGCTAATAAAATGATATACCTAGGTCATCTGGAGCAAAAGCTTGTCGAAGATTTAAGTACTGACTCTTTCTTTTGAATATTTCATTGCAGTCTTTTCTTTCTTTTTCTGTGGGGACCGTCACTTCGGGATGTTCCTATTCTGCAGCCCACTTTACGCATGATTTAACGACACAACCACAAGGCAACAGTGGACAGGCCTTGTCTGGCCCTTTTTCTTATTTAATGTATAAGTCTTGTTTAACTACTCTCATTTATCAATAACCTTATGATACATCCATTTGCTATGGCTTGAAGTAAAGTTTTTTACCAAAGCACCATTTGGTCCAATTGTAGAACAGCATAAAAACGCAATTCACATTGTATGCAAAGGCTTTTTGTGATCTATAAACTCAGAAGACCATTTTGCTTTTTTTTCAGGATGTGCCTCATAGTATTGCGTCATCCAGTTGGTAATCTAAAATATTCTCAATTTGATCGTAATCTGTCTCTTTTGGCGGAATCCATTTTATCAGGACTGAATAAAATTATTTCAGTATTTTTCAGTCTTCTCTGCCAGAATTGAAGCACAAAAGTTTTATAATCTGAATTTACATAGTGATTAAGTAGGTCTGTAATTTTTTTTAACTGCTGTGGGTCTGTGTCTCCTTTGGTACACACGTGTGTCTGACTATGTTCTGATCATGTTTCCAGGTATTCTCTTTCCTTTGTCATAACTTCATTCATAATTTCTAATAAGTGAACGATTTCAAGTGTTTCCTGGAATATTTTATCAAAGTTTCGCCATTGGCAAACCCGCCTGGACCTGGTTGCTTTCCCAATGTTTTTTTTTTTTTAAGCTTCTGTTGTAATTCCATCATGTGTCATCATTACTTTCGTACACATTATTTCAGATATTTTTGGGTATCTGGGAAATTTGCTTCCCTGGTAAGTATTGGTTGATGCTTGTTCTTGCGCTGAAGCATGTCTCTCGATGGTAAAGTTTTTCCACAGTAGTCTTGAATATTTTTTTCTTCTCCGATTACTTTCCATAGATAGCATGTCCTTGTTCATCCTTATCAATTGATTTATTCTTCTCCAAGTCTCTTATTCCTTTCTCAGTTTTATTGCCTAGCCATGCCTGCCTGGTTTTGTTTGCATTCGTTGTCCAAATATTCTGCTTAGCATTTTGTATTTTTTGCTGCTATTGTCTTTCTTTTCCATTAACGCCCATTTTAGCTTTAGATTGGATCAATTCTTTAAAGTGTTAATAGTCGGCTTTCTATATTTTGATGAGAAATGTCTGTGTTCTTTTGTTGCCAACTTCTTGTGTCATCTTCCATATGATTTAAGATTTTTTTATCTGTTTATATTCTTTTCCTTGTATTGCACCCATTATACAAACTCTTGTAATAAGCTGTCATCGGTGTCCCAGAAGTGTCTGTAGGTGGATGTATTCGTCTCTTTGTGTGAAGTTGTTCTTTCTAAGAAAAGAAGTCAATTCTCTCTACAATTTGCCTGTTTAAGAGTCTTTTTTCCTTACGATTAATATTGTATATTTCTATAAAGTCCAATCTTAGGATCTTCGCTTTTTTGTCCCTTTCCATACATGTGTTATAAATAGGATTGATGCTGGCTCCTGCCCATTGTACTTGCTTGCTACTTCAATGTATTGTATGTTAAGAAAGGCAATTCTGTTGACTATCATAATCATATCTAATTCTACGAGACCATGATAGCTGATCCTATTTGAATAAAAAGGTATATTGGTTTATTGTTCGGCGATTTTCTCTCTCATCCGATGCAATCTTTTTAAGTTCATCTCCAATCTAACCATTCAAAGGAATGGATTTTGGCAATGGTCTTTCTAGTTTTCTTTGCTGTTTTTGCTTTTTTATAATCCAATTTGTCATTCTAAATATTCATTAAAAAATGCTCTTACCATCAGAACAGATTATTAACATCGGTCCAGTTCAATTATATTTCTGTATGCAAATTATCCTGTAAAAATCTCTTGGATATAGCATTTGGGCATAAATTGCGCATCTAAAAAGTGTTTTTAGATTTAGTTGTGCCGTTGTCTCCAACCATCAAGAATTCTTCCATTATCATCCTGTAATATATTCTGTTCCGCAGGGAATTGTATCTCTAATGTATAATATCACCCTCTCTTTACAGAGCATCAGTGTGTCTGTAAATAATATCCCTAATCTTTTGTTGTTTTCAGATATTAAATGCATGTTGTTTTTTAATATGTCAGCTTTTGTAGAGCAGATTATGATCAAATTTTAATTTCTCTAATCTGTATGAAATAGCTTTTCTTCCTTTTAAGTACTGAATTGAGCGCTTTTATTGTTCATTGTAAATCGGTTTTTTTTTCTCATGTCCATTTAGACTTTATAAGAGAAAGTCATTTGTTGTGCTTCTGGTAGAGCGATCTTGGTTTCTCATGTGTTCTCTGGGTACAGCCACCTTCTTCCTTTTTCAATTTCTGCTGTAGCATTCGCATCGATGGGAAATTCACTAATAGTCCGACTCTTCTTTTCTTGTTATTTCCTCCCTTTACCTCTAATATATCCGAATAGAATAACTCAAACTTTTCGACTTGTATCACTTCTGTGTCTTTGTTTCCTGCCAGGTAAAACTGAGCCATCTGTTCCTCGCCAGGTAACATGAGCCATCTGTTGGTTCTTTTTTGTCTCTTAAGTTAACTCTTGGTCAAGGAATAAATAATTCGTCTTGCTTATCTCTCGTGTCTCATAGTACCTGTGCAGTAGCACGTATGTTCCTTTATCCTTTTGTACTATGAGTGTGTTGTTTTCTCACCTTGCCACCTGCAATATTTGTGATTTAATGGTAATTTTTTCTCGTTCAGGGTGTGAAATCTGATATTGAACCGTCTACTTTGGCAGTTTTATATTTCTCTCATTGATTCCAACATTATTGTGTACATGCATACAAAACCGTCATGCCTTCTATCCATATCTTCCTTTAGTTACCTCTAATCTTCTGCTGGATTTCTGTCAATCATTTCAGCAAGATTTTTCACCTTTTCTTCTTCCTATAGTTTGAAATCTAAGATAGTAATTCTGATCTACAATTTCTCCATCCCAATAATGATTTGGGCAGAGGGATTCTGAACTTATTCTTGTCGCTACTAGCTTTCACCTTCAATTCAGGTATCCATGTCTCTCAGCTTCTTCTCTATAGTCACATCTTGTCCTTCATTTTTCTTAAGTTCTGTGCGTCATATGCTGTCCTCGTCATCCTGGTTGAATATTTGTCAACTATTTTCATGTGTCTTTTTCTGTTCTTTTCTCAATATTCTCTGTTAGCTCTTATTTCATATTATCTTGTTTTTACTTGTATCGTTTTGAATCTTGCATAATCACGCATGTCACTTCTTTTCTCCTTCTCTTGTTGAACATCACACCTGTAAATTGGATTGTTTGTCTTTCCAGATGGTGAGGAAGGAAAGAAGTCCAAGATTGAAGAAGCTGAGGCTGGTATTCTTTCGCTGCTCATCTCTAACAGCTTAGGTATCGTTAGAGAGGATAAGCAATATTGAAAGAAAAGCTAAGAGCAGCACAATTGCCTATTACTGTCAGCCCACGATTAAAAGTATAACGATAACAGATTAAGCTTCAATGACAAGAAACGAAACGAACAATAATAAGGTTAAAGTAAAATATAAGTAAAGCGCAGATAAAGATACAAGTAAACAAGGGAAGGCTAAAAGAAAGTCTTGGTTAAGGCACATATAGAATCCTTAAATGCCAATGTGAGTTCGCAATTAAGATGTAGGAAAAAAGAAAAAAAGAAAAGAATATAGAGAATGATGAAACCAGGATGAAAAATAAAAAAAAAATGCGAAAAAAGATTTAAGAAAGAGACAGATAATACTGTGATGTTCACCCTTGCTAAAGAGAGAGTGATAAGAACAGAGGGAGGAGGGAAGGAAAAAATCATAGGCATCTTTGATTCATACGGGGGAGGAGGAGGTAAAAGAAAAAAGGAAAGAGGAAAACTGCAGTATTTTGCCATAAGCAACAGCACTTGGCCTACCTAAATTGCGTTCGAATTATTAGGCTCTTTACTAATATCAAAAAACAAAATTTCCAGTACTCTTTTCGAGCGTCACCGTTCAGATCTTGCTTATCTTCAATTTCAATCCACACTCCAGCTTTCAGTAGTTCCAGAGAACAGGCCCTGCAAACAATCTACATGCTCTTCCAGACTATCTTTTCAATGAAAGCCACAGAGTCCTTTGAATGTAACACCAAAGTATTAGAAAGAAAGAAAGAAAAGGAAAACTATATAATACCAAGTCTCAGGTGGACAGTCGTACTGATTTTCTCTTCCTTCCCTTCCCCCCTAACAGGCCGCGGTCCCACTGCACTAATCGGATGCAAAGAGGATGTAAAACGTTAAAAAGAAAAACTTTGTGCCATCCGTGGGTGAAGGAAACGCTAGCATGCCATTGTGATACTCACTACATATGTGTTTTCATATGTCTATCCGCCGAGCATCCATCACACTAGGATTTATCTGCGCAAGAAGTTTTGAGCTGCACAAAACTTTGTGAACGGATAACATTTCTGCCGCGTCTGATCTCATCCACGACATATTACGGGCAACAAACATTCTATGTCCATTATCATCCGTCAAACGTCCGCTGTATCTCCTCTGAAATCCTCTGGCCAGTCCCCTCACCTCACATTCGCGTGCAGCTGAAAACAAAAGAGGAGGAAACAAAGATACACGGAATGTCTACACGAGCATTAGTAGCACGGAAATAGAAAGAGTGTAAGCGATGCATCTCGAATATAAAGGATTCGACAGACAAAACGTTTGTATCTGGGATAATATCTTGTATATTTAGGATTGTCTGCAGTATGTCTAGAGTATGCAGAAGGACACCAGAGCTGACTACCGATATTTCTATAAAAGGGGGAGAAATCAACGGGATCTCAGTATGAGTCCAGTAGCTGTGGTGTACAGACCTCTTCATCCTTGGTCTTGGTCTTCAACATCATCAATTGTTCTTTCACCATGGGATGAATGGACACAGTTTCGATGATAGCCGTGCTCATTCATCACCAGAACCAAAACCTGTTCAGAACTGTTTCAACTTTTATACGAGAGGAGAAGAAGGAGGACACCCAAGAGCTGTGTGGGTCACAAGGATGGATCGTGAGAAGAATGGAGTGTGACTGTATGGACCAGTTGATGGTGGAACTGAGGAATGAAAGACCCGTCGTGAGTTCCCATCACATTCATGAGGAGATGCACCAGCCATCGTTTGATGAACTTGTAGAGCAGTATTGTGAGACCCCAGCGACCAGCCGAGCACCAACTTCGGCCCAACTGGACGCTGGAGCCTGAAGGTGGCACTGACTCTATGGCATCTGGCCATCTGAACCACATACAGGAACATGCAGTATGGCGAGGGTGCCGAGCACAGCGACAAGCATAGCAGCAATAGTCGGTCAGAAAGGTGGTGAGCAGGCCATCATCATAGAATACGCTGGAGGAGCTCCTGCAAGTGGCCACCCACTAAACAAGGCGTGGAGAAAAACTCAGGTAATCTGCGCGAGTGCAGTATCAGAGGTGGAACTTTCCCTACACCGTGTGGAGGCCATAGATGGAAGCACGTTTCTGCAAACTGCTTTGGCAGGCAGTTGGCTGGCAAAGCTCCAGCCAACGTCAGGGCCGACTTATTCAAGACAAAGGCTTCTTCAGTATCATCCTCTTGCCATGCTGTTGATGCTGACTACAAAGTTCATCTACATGATGCTTCAACCAACGAGTGAGCTTCAGATGCCCAGGTATACAATGCAAGTGACCTCAAGGATGGCTGGAAACGCAAACCTCATCATGGGTTTTCCAGATCCAGACCCTACCCAATGACATCACAAAGATGTGCCCTACTTGCATCATTGGTGATGACGCGTTCTCCCTCAGAACCTACCTCATGAAGCTGTACACTTCAAGATACTCACCCGCGGAGAAGAGGATCTTCGAACTACAGGCTATCCAGGGCAAGACGGGTGGTGGAGAATGGCTTTTGCATCCTGGCCAAACAGGTTCCAGATACTTCTCAACACCAATGCAGCATGAGGCACATACTGTGAGGAGCATCGGTGGAGAGCTTACTGCATCTGCTGACAAATCTCAATGCGCACCCGCTACCGCAGGTGTTGCAGAACAAGACTTGTCGAGCCGCATCAAGGGGAATGGGCGACATGGAGCCTGGTGAATGGAGGCAAGGATGTAGCCTGATAGACACTGTGGATGTACAGAGGCCCCAACAGAGCTTCACAAGGCCATGTCACATGACACTGCCCAACGGAGTGCAAAAAGGGACACAATGGACGAGCACAAAATATTCCATCCATTGTTATCCGCTCTCAAAAGGGGCAAAAATTTGATAACAGAGCAGCATAACACGGAAAGGAACGGACGTGGGGAAGACGGCAGAGAGGATGTATAGAGGATGCAGAGCAGATGCGCTAGAAGATGCGTAGAGGATGGCGTAGAGGATGCGTTAGAGGATGCAGAGCGGATGCAGAGCGGATGCGTAGAGGATGCAAGAGGATGCAGAGCGGATGCGTAGAGGATGCAGAGCGGATGCAGAGCGGATGCAGAGCGGATGAGCTGCATTCCGCTTTCATCCTTTCTCATCCGTGCTACTAGAACGCTGTGCATCCGTTCTGCTTCCTCCCTGCGTCCGTTTACTGCTGAGGACGGATTTGAGTTGTGCGGATGCACAGTGAATGCCTAGAGGATATAGCAGATGCGTAATGGATGCAGAACGGATGTCCCCCAATCCTAGGGATGGCAGACGGACGAATTGGATACATTTTCCGTGGCAAAAGTTTTGAGCAGCTCAAAACTTTCTGAGTGGATGAAACGTCAATAAACGATGCGGACGGATAGAGATGGAAGCAAAACGGAGGCAGTGAGTACAATCGCATTAACCAACGATGGCAGCTTTTTTGTCCATTTTACATCCTCTTGCATCCGTTGGTGCAGAGTGGACATGGGGCTTAAGTTTTTGAAGTTCTTTTAGGGTGTTCTCTTCAGAAAACAAATAAGTAGAAAATAATCTCACCAAACGGACACACTTTCTTTCCCACTTCTTCCATTCTGGAGATGTCCCAGCTTCAGCAGCTTTAATGGGTGCCTCTGCACCATGGGGAAAAAAGGGCTTCTCCTGGGATCTGACCAAGGACTTTGACGAGTTCCCTGGGATCGGACAGGAACAGGATGTGCTCTCCTCTTTCACCATCTGTATGGGACGGTTTAGATCCATTGGGACCATCCTGCAATGGAGATATCATCAGCGATCTTAGAGCTTAAAGATCGCATGCTGTACCACTGCAACACCAGCTCCACTCTCTGAGAAAGTTTGCTACATTCTTGAAAAATGATGTACAGCTAAAAACTTTGCCTTTCATCATTCACCTTTTTTCACTGAGTTTCTTCTTTACAGCCTGTTTAACTTGCACCCACAGTATGACTCATTATTTCTTCCTGGACAGGAACCATGGTGGCCAACTATACCTCATCAGACCATAGCAATTGTTCTTTTAGGCATTGCCCAAGCTGCAGCATTTTAGAAATGAAAATAAAACTGCACAAACTTCACTTATGCAGCTATGAAAAAGAGATCTAGAGTACTGCATCCAGTTTTGGTCACCACATTATAAAAAAGATGTTGAGGCTCTAGAAATAGTACAGAGAAGAGCAACCAGGATGATTAGGGGACTGGAGACTAAGGCATATGAAGAATGGTTGCAGGAAGTGGGCATGGCTAGTCTAGTAAAGAGAAGGACCAGGGGAGACATGGTAGCGGTTTTCCAATATTTGAGGGGCTGCCACAGGGTGGAAGGGGTCAAGCTATTTTCTAAAGCTCCTGTAGGCCAGACAAGGAATAATGGATGGAAACTGAACAAGGAGAGATTTAACCTGGAAATAAGGAGAAACTTTCTGNATCAACCAATGGAATAGCTTGCCCTCGGAAGTTGTGGGAGTGCCATCACTTGAGACCTTAAAGAAGAGATTGGACTGCCATTTGTCAAAAATGGTGTAGGGTCTCCTGCTTGGGCGGGAGACCAACAAGGTCTCTTCCAACTCTGATTATCTGTAATCTGTAACCTTTCTCCCATATTTCCTTCCTTCCCCCTTCCCCTTTTCTTTCCTTCCTTCATATCTCCTTTTCCTTACTCCCTCCCTCCCTTCTCCTTACTTCCTTGCCTCCCTTTTCTGTCTTTCTTTCTCTTTTTTCCATCCTTCCCTCCCTCTCTCCCTCCTTCTTCCTTCTCTCCTCCCTCTCTTCCTCCTTCCCTTTTCCTTCCTTGCCTCCCTTTTCTTTATTTCTGTCTGTCTGTCTTTCTTTTTTTCTCTCTTTTTTCTTTCTTTCCTTCCCTCCCTCTCTCCTTCCTTCTTCCTTCCTTCTTCAGAAATATCAGATCCTACATTTTAAGAATATTAGATCCTACATTATTGCCTGGAATAGATTTGGAATCTTGCTACACTTAGTCTCTCTTTCAAACATGGGAGAAATATTACTGCCCAGCTTAAAAATAATTAATAGCTATCCATCATAGAAAATGCAGGTTGTCCCTAACAGCACATCTCAAGGGGAACACAACATCCAAAACATACTCGAACAATACAAAATATGAGTATAATGATAATTTGTCCCTTCTCCCCCAGACAACTCCTTGCATGGGGAAAGCTAGCTGAAAAGGGAGGACAGTGCTTGCTCTTCTGTAAGAAGCCATGACAAAGTCATTTGAACACATTGAATTTGCTATTTGGAATGAAGCTGTGGGTTTGCACCAGAAGGAACATTTACTTTTTAAAATGTGAGACTTACTAAAGTCATCAAAGCTCCTGGTAGCTTAGAAATAAAGCAAGAATGACACCCATGTCAAGTACCCATTAAAGCTGTTAGATTGGAAGATTCAAACTCTAGGAGTTTCAATCCAAACTTTACCTCCCTGGAAGAGGCAAGGGGAATTTCCAGGGAAGGGAATTTTAAACTGGTGCATGTAGAGCAGTGTTTCTCATCTTGGCAACTTAAAAGACTTCCAGAATTCTCCAGCCAGCATGCTTTAAGATGGGTGGACTTCCATTCCCAGAATTCTCAAGCCACCATGATTTAAGGTGGGTGGATTTCAACTCCAAAGTATGCTTGCTGAAGGTGACACAATAGCAGTCTTCCAGTATTTGAAGGGCTGCCAAAAAGAAGAAGGGCTCAACCTATTCGCCAAAGCACCAGAGGGCAGGAGAAGAATCAATGGATGGAAAGTAATCAAGGAGAGAAGCAACCTGGAATTAAGGAGAAACTTCCTAACAGTGAGGACAATTAATCAATGGAACAACTTGCCACCAGAAGTTGTGGGTGCTCCATCACTGGAGGTTTTTAAGAAGAGACTGGACAGTCTCTTGTCTGAAAGGGTATAGGATCTCCTGCTTGAGCAGGAGGTTGAACTAGAAGACCTCCAAGGTCCCTTCCAGCTCTATTTTGATTGATAGATCAGTTCATTTAAGATCGAAAGGGGAGAAATTTGATCCCTAACGTATGCAGAATTGCTCTCCAGTCTGCATCTTTAAATATTCTTGCAGGGTGACTCTTCCCTTTCAGCTATTTCAAGTGGGATGTTTTAGATTTCATGTTAGGTTCATTTCATTTAATTTACTTAGCTTGCATCCCATATCATTTTCTTCACTTGGGCTAATTTTAATGTTTGAAATGTCATTTCTTTCAGTTCCTAAAGCACAGAAGTTGATTTGGGAAGTGGTTGTTGTTTTTTTAATCCTCCTACATTGCAAATAAAGAAGTTGAAAATAAAGTAATATAGACAAAGGAAGAGGAAAAAGAAGGTTTTACTGTATTCTGCACAGATTCTACACTGTCTTGGCAGAAGAAAAGAAAAGGTGCCCACTGGAAGATGCCTGAATTGAGTCGATGGCTTCTAGGGTTGAAGATAGTTGGCCGACTTAACAGGTCACCAGCCTGCTGGGTTTACAGCAAGATTAATATTAAAACCAGCAAAGAGCAACACCAGAGAGTATGGCAGCTTGGCAACCCAGGATGAAATGGCTGTTGTAGGCAGCCCTGGTGAGATGGGAGCATGTCACAAACTGCAAATCAATCAGAGTTGGAATGGCTACTAAAACAGAATGAAATACAATCCATTCTGAAATGCTTAAGACCATTCAGGACAGAAAACATCATTTTTAAAATCAAAGCTGAAATACACAGGCATGGAGTACATTTGCAATGGGCTAAGAAGGAGAGCAAGGAATTTATTCCTATAATGACTGAAAAATATCACTGCAGTAATGAGTAACCTGAACTGATAATGGGCCAAGCTGAAAGTTTGGATCTGCTCCATGTCATAGCATTAGGTTCTAGCTGAATTTTCAGGATTTGTTGAGTTTACAAAAAAGATGTTAATATTCTAGAAAGAGTACCGAGAAGAGTAATGAAGATAGTTAGGGAACTGGAGGCATATGATGATCAGTTGCAGAAACTGGATATGTCTAATCTAATGAAGAGAAGGATTAGGGATGACATGATAGCAGTTTTCCAATATTGGAGGGGCTGCCACAGAGAAGAAAGAATCAGGCTATTCTATTCTGCACTTGAGGGCAGGACAAGAAGTAACAAATCTTGTTACTTGAAAGAAAGATCCAATGTAAAATTTATCAGAAATGTCCTGCTGATAAAAACAGTTAGTCAGTAGCATACCTTCCCTCCATCACTGGAGAGTTTTAAAGAAGAGGTTGGACTGCTGTTTGTCTGGCATGGTATGGGCTCTTCAGCTTGAGCAGGTGGTTGGACTGAAAGGTCCCTTCCAACTCTGTTATTTTGTATTCTAAATTCTCTCACAAATTGTTTCTGGCTATATAAGGGAGTGAAGATTCAGTGGTGGCCCTCTCAGAAGAAGAATCAAATCAAAAGTCCATTTGACAGAGAAATATAAAGAGAAAAGGCATGCATAACTTTGAATATAATCACATTCTATCCAAAGCCATTCTAACACTAGGTTTATACAATACAAAGGATGAGATTAAAATGGGATTGGCTAGTTGGGTTGTGTAAAGTAGGCTACCAAATGAAGCCATTCTACTATGCATTCATTTGAATATAATTTATTTTATGGGTATAGCTGCATGAACACCAGCTGCAGATGTGTTTTAAAAAAATTAAACTGAAAAAGGTTATAGCTACTATTGTGCTGTTTCAGGAATGTCTCACACTCACACTAAGGAAATCAATATTTCTCATCTTTGGAAACTTTAAGATGTGTGGACTTCAAGAATGTGCCAGTTAACATGGCTGACTGGAGAATTTCAGGAATGGAAGGCCAACATCTTAAAGTCCACACATCTTAAATCATGCCAAGGTTGAGAAATATTGTCCTACATCTTGAAACCATAGTTCCTTAAAATTCCTGTAAAGAGCACCTTAATCTGTTCCTATCCTAGAAGCTCACATCTCTTTTACAGCTGCTCTTATTTCTGTTTCTGTAGAGGACTACACAGAAGGCCTAGAAAAAAAAATATGTGCAGGCCTAGAAAAAAAATATGTAACTCTTAGTAAAACATGAGTTTAACCTGAGAAAATAGGAAACCATGTGAAAGAAACACCATGTTGCCTTGCTTTGATTTTTTTGGTAGAAGAAGAAGGGAAAGATAAGTTCTGGCAGGCTTTGAAAGCTGTAATTATAGCCAAAATAAAAAAGTAGAGTTCTGATATCTCTTGCAGCATTTGCTTTCTGACCTGGTGTCTCTCAAAAATTCCCACAAGTTCTAACTCCCTTCCCCCAAGGCAAAATGTCAATATGGGTAACACTGATAACAGATAATAAATAAATAAATAATAAATAGATAATCAGAATTGGAAGGGAATTTGTAGGTCACTGAGTCCAACCCCCCACCAAAGCAGGAGACTCGACACCATTTCTGACAAATAGCAGTCCAATCTCTTCTTGAAAGTCTCAAGTGATGATGCTCCCATAACTTCCAAGGGCAAGCTGTTTCATTGGTTGATTGTTCTCACTGCCATCCTAATAGAAATCCCTAAACTGAGGATAATTAGGATGTAGAGATAAAAGTGCTTCTGTAGAATTACTTCTTACACATTGCATTTCCTCCTATCTTGTAACATTCCACTGAAGTGTTGTTTTCTTTACTTTATTGCCAGTGTAATTTCTATTTTCATTAGACTTTATCACTTGTCACTTGATCATTTCCTCTGCTTATTTGCTTTAATTTATTTTAATGGAGTATTCTCTGGTGGCAAGTTGATTGTGGCAAGTTGTCCCGTTCCACATGGGCCAATACCGTACTTCTGCCAGCAATAATTTGGATACAAAAAGATGGAAATGAAGAGATTAATATTTGCCAAACAAGGAAATGAGGAAATGATAGGGAATTTATAAGACAAGCCTTAGGAGGCTGTAGATGGGGACAGATGACTAAGACGATGATGATAAAATGAAATATCACATGTGAAAGGCAGGAAAGAAAAAGTTTGTGAAATGGAAGGAAGTAATAGTTAAAACAGTCACAATTATCTTGTTTCGGTGTAAGGAGAACATCAAGGATTCATTTCATGCTTTACATATTTGAACAAGCTAATCCTTCTTTTTATGTTCAAAATAAACACAGAATAGAACAGAGATCCTAAGAAAAATGTTTCTTCTTAGACCTTAATTATGAAGAGAATTTAGCAGAAATTGCTTAAGTGGAGAATGATGTCCTTGCACTTTAGTTGAAACACAGCCAAGGACTGCTTGTGGATGTCCTATTTTTCACTTGTCAGTAATTTCTCCAATAGTTCACAGCTTCTCTCGCTTCTCTGTGCCTCTTATCACGAGGAAAGACTTCACATGAAAGCATCTTCTTCCCCATACCCACCCCTTCCCAGAATTCATGGTTTCTATTGCTGCTGTGGGAGATAAATTGTCCTTGAGAAATTCTCCTTTCCTCAAAAACTTTTTGTAGAATTTTCAAAGACCATCTGTACTTAGCTGAGCACCAGGCCTGGACAACATAACACTCATCAAGTAGCCTTGTGAGGTAAATTCACTGAGACCAAATGTTGCGACCACCAACAGATGGAAAGAGGATGTAAAACGGAGAGAAACACTTGCCATCTGTTGGTTAACTTGATGCATCTGTTCTGTACTCACTGCGTCCGTTTTTCATACTCTCTATCCATCCAGCATCCATCTACTGAGATTTCATCTATAAATCTACAACTCTTTCTTAAAATGATTTTATTAAATCTCATCAGTGTGATGAGACAGGCTAAAGAAGCATCCATTAAGGATCTACGCATCACTGTCTTTGCCACTCCACTGCTTCCACGCTGGGGAGTTTGCATTTCATCCAGTTTTTCAGGAGGTTGCGCTGGCTTCTCCTTCAATCTACCTGATGACACGCTCTGTTTTGGGTAGCCTGTGCAACATCCACCACGTTATCTATCAGGTTTCTCCCTTGCCCTCCAGTTTCCATAAGTGTCTCTCTTGTGTTCTCTCTCTCTATTCCCTCTGTATGTGGCCTCACAAGCTGTTCTGCAACACTGGGTTCAAGCTGCGGGGTTGCGCATGAGAATTGTCCATGGATTGCACTGGCATTCACGACTCTCATGATGTTCTCTCACGGGGGTCTGCTGGCAATGCTGCATGGTGGTGAGAAAGACCTGGAACCATGTTGGCCAAGGATGCCAAACGCAGTCACTTCTCTTTACAACGCACCACATCTTGACCTGTCTGGTATGCACAAGCCTGTAAAAGTATTGTAAGGATCCTTCATCTTCCATCTAGTGTGATGTGCATCAGCGTGGATAGTTGCGTTAGAGGCTTCATGAGGTAGGTTTCTGAGGGAGAAGCAACGAGCGTACAATCGTTGACATCCTTGGAAAACGATAGGTATGTAGTGTGCACCATGTCTTTTTGTTTCGTTGTGAATCCTCGCAAGGCGGTTACTGGATCTGGGAAGCCCATGATGAAGGTGCCACTATCTCAGGCCCAATACACTTGAAGAGTGGACATGAGCGATTGTATTAGAAACTCTGAGGCAATAAGTAATACTTGAGAAGCTGACGCCGTATCAATGACGGAATTGTGAGAGAGGCAAAAACGATGTAAAACAGGTTGTTTACGAACTTTGGTTCGAGCCTTAAGCATGACCATTTGAGGAAGGAGGATGATGCCTTGAAGAAGCCCTTGTAGTTGGAAATACACAAGATGTGGCAATACGCCACTGACTTGGGTCTGGAGCTTTGTCTCAGGGCCGACAGCACGTGCTACGCAAAAGACACATAACGTAGTGGTCTGCCTCCAACGGTGTGCGGAGCGAAGTTTTCCGAGCACCTCATGTGATACACACTGCTTGCCTGACTGCAACCTTTGCTATGTCGCACCCTGACGGCACTCTCTCTCTCACGCCGCCACGCCGCCGCGCGCGCGCGCACAACTGGAAGTCAAGGCTCCTGGCCAGGTATTTCGTTGGGGCAATGATGGCCGACTGCACACTTCTCTGGAACCACAATGCTGATGGCGTTTTGAGTAGCTGAAGGCTACCGCTCCACCCAGCCAGGCGTACTCCATGTCCCTGCTGGTTACTCTATTGTACCCCAGCGGAAGACCGAGAGTGGTGACACACATGAAGTGTTAAGAAGACCACCCTATGTCACAAGAAGCAAGGCGGAGTCCAAGCGCCTGAAGCAGCCAAGAAGTATGTTGGTGTTGCGCACGTTCGGGTCATATGGCGCAACCTGGGTTCTCAGCCGCCTCCACCAAGATCTTGCAGTAACGAGACATGTTCTAATGGGCACTGGCGCATCCCCCATCGAAAGGTTTCTGGAAGTTGCGAGAAGGAAGGGTCTGTTGTTCGCGCGCGAAAGCCTTACCTACCAACACTACAGCTTGTGATACAGTCCAAACCCGTACTTCTGGCTCAACACTCTCTTGGACAGATCTCAGTCTACGTGGACCGCAGAGCACACTTGCGTTCTAGGACCGCCTAATTTCCATATATCAGCGGTAGAAACAGTGAGTAGAAAGAAGCCATGATAGCCACAGGCCCTTCTACGAGCTAGGGATATGTTAGCAAATAGATGGAATGGGCATCACCAAATAGGTGTGTGTGATCTAGGAATCATGGTGGGAGATCAGAGGACATGATGGAGAGAGCAAGCGGTGAGGTTGAGGGTCTTTACAGCAGGCTGCTGTGACTAGGGGAGGAAAGTGAGATGGAGTCGAATCTCCCATTTTTTATAGGAAATCGTTTTTCAGTTAGGTGTCCTTCTGGGCAGCATATGGAACTATGGCTAAATATCTGAGATAGCTGTCACAATAAAAATACACGGAAGATGTTTTGTCACATTTATAATGCTTTATATCCGCGAGCTGCATACCACTTTCATCGCTTTCTTACATCACGTAGCTACTAACGCTGCGTGTACGTCACAACGTCGTTTCGCTTCCCCCTGTGTCCGTCCATTTCTGCGGAGCTGGATTTGAGTGATGCATCACGATGTGCAGACGGATCGCTGTGGAATAAGGGCAACGCGTAAATGGATGCGACAGGAATATGTGTATAATGGATTTGTTCTCCCCGAAGTGCGGTTAGAGTTAGTGAGCGGAGCGATTGGCACTACTTTATCTGCTCAAGGTAATTATAGAAGAGTGCACAGCTCCAAAAGCTTGACCGAGGCAGAATG
>BHFT01073156.1:0-18122 GCA_004320025.1 Laticauda laticaudata
AACAGATTTCAGAGGATGCTATTGCCACCATTCAAGCATCCAGATGAACCTCAACAAATAGTATATACGAGGCCACATGGTCCGCCTTCTGTCGCTGGTGCCAGGGGTCTAAAATCGACCCAACTGTCCCCTCAATAGGACAATTATTGGACTTTTTACAGGAGGGGTTGACCAAGGACCTATCTCCAAATACTTGGTACCAAGTACCAAGCCCTTTTTCTTGGGATTATTGTTGTTATTTTTTACTTCCTGGTTTATCCTATAGCCCTGTTTGTTTTCTGCCAGTCTGCTGGTCAAAGGCTAAAGGTAAAAGGTAAAGATTTCCCTGTCAGTCATGTCCAACTTTAGGGGACAATGCTCATCTCCATTTCTTGGCTGACAGAGCTAATGTTTCCGTGGTCATGTGGCCAGTATGGCTGTATGACAAAGGCACATGGAATGCTGCTACTTTCCCACCAAAGTGATACTGATTTATCTACTCTCATTGGCATTTTTGAATTGTTGAGTGGGCAGTCTAGGTCTAATTCTGCTTAGTTCCTGAGCACAGTTTTATACATGTATTTGCCTTTTAGTGTATGGAGTGAACATATAGCAAAGGAAGGATGAGAGATACTACAATTATGACCTTCCTCATCACATCCAGAATTCCTGGTGTATAGGAATTCTGGAGTACAGTTGAAGTATAGTTTCTGCTTTATCTTTTGTTACAGAAATGACAGAATAAAGAGGCTCCTAGAATTGGTTAGCTAAACGTAGGCATCATTATCATTCCATAAAGGGGCCTACTTGAATAAAAAAAACTGAATATAGTACTTGTAAAAAGAATCTTATGCTTGTACAGGAGTGAGTTCCCTTCACTACTATTAATTGTATGGAGTTTAGAGAAAGGCTAACTAACACAACCGGGAATGGGGGTGGGGGGGGAGATGCATGCATCTACCAGAGATAAGGTTGCTTGGGGGAACTCAGAAAAACAAAATAAATAGAAAAGAAATATAAAAAAACTCTTGCAACAAAAATATAAAGTTAACTAAAGTAGCTTGAGAAGATTGGCAGTTTTCTCAAGTGACTAATTATTATAATGTTTGGAAGAAGGTAGATAAAACGAATAAATTGGATTCAACTAGAACCTCACAGAAGATCAAGGTATGAAAGATTATATGGCAGTCCTTTTTCCAACTGGGACCATTTACATGTTATTAGAACTGCAAATCCTAGAATTGCCAGTTGGCATATCTTATCACATATTGACTAGAAATTATAATGCGATTCTAATGTAGCCTGAGGAGAGCTAAATGAGCAAAGTTTGCCAGTGTTCTTCTAATTAAGGAGATGGAGATATGTCGTGACTTGGTCTACTTTATAGTTGCTGTATTCTCCCACCTATAGTTCCTACTCTATACTGTATACTGCACGGGTCAGAAAGAGGGCTGAAAAAATATGTATAGACCCTTCATATCTTGCACATAAATTGTTTCAACTCTTCCTCTCAGGACACTGCTATAGGACATTGCATGCCAAAAGAACTAGACACAGAGACAATTTTTCCTCCTCATGCTGAACACATAATTACCACAGTGCACAGTACACAGTAGCACTATGGATATTTACCCATGTAGTATGGCTGTATTGCTTCATCTTTCCCATCTTTTTATATACTAGCTTCTCTTATTAGTTATCAGTATTATGATTATATTATTTTGTGGTCTATATGTACAATGAGAACTTATGTCCCAGAGACAAATTTCTTGTATGTCCAATCACACTTGGCCAATAATAGAACATTTTTAAGATTAATCAGTAGAATAGAATACTATTCTACTCTGATTAACCTCTCTTAACTTGACAATTTTAAGATATATCCCAATGCTATTTTTGACAATGTGAATGAAACCTTCTTCACAGAAGTTCACTTTTTATTCAAAATTTTTAAAGGAAATTTGATTTTTAAAAGCAGATTTTACAAAAAGATATGAAAAATAGGTAATTTTTAATGATTCTTATTTGTATAAATTCTTATTTGTTTTTCTGTTCTAATAAATGTAATCCTTCCTTTTGTGTTCAAATGTCAGGAGGAACCCCCCCCCAGTTATTAGCTATTTTTATTTTTCATATTTTTATTATTCAAGAAAAATAATTCATTATCTTTAAAACAATACCCAATTAAAGCTTTGTAATGTGGTAAAGGGAGCAAAATTTCATTAATGTTACAATTGATATTAACACTGGAAATCTCCTATTTGAGAAGCCAGATTACCATTAATAGTGTGGCATGTAATTTTCATGAGTTCTCCATTTATTTCTTAGTTTCTTTTTTCGCTGCTGATCTTTTATGTCTCATGAACTTTATATGTCTCATTCTTATCAGTAGGGAGGAATAAGGGGAAATATTTTCCTACAGTAGTTTTCAACACTTCTAACAGATTTTGGCAACCTATTCTTCAGATGAAAAAAACTATAATGGTGTTCTTGTGGTTGTATAAGAACACCAAACAATTGTATACTGTAGATCACAGGTGTCAAACTTGCTACTTCACGTTGCCATCATGTGACGTTTTGTGACGTTTTCCCTCTTCGTGGAGCTGAGGTGAGCCTGCATGTGACACATCTGGCCCTTAGGCCACCAGTTTGACACCCTTGCTATAGTTGAACAGAACTACAATTCCTATACAATTAAAGTCTCAGAAATGCATGGTGTATAAAAATTCCTCTTTTTTCCTTATACACTTATTTTATCCTAGTCCTGTGGAATAAATGAATAAATGCAGCTTACTTGTTTTTTCATTGAAATGCATAGGGTAGAACAAAAACATAGGAAATAGTTAATCAGAAGAAATCCAAAAAGACTCATTTTTGAGATTCTCTATTACCAAGCATTTTGACTTATAAGTGTAGAGTTAAATGATTCAATACATTTCTTGAGGACATTGATTTTCTATTAATAGAACCATAACTATTATTGATATTTTTGTGGAAATATTCATGTGTTCCTGGGTTTAAATGGGATAATACAAGAAGGAAGGAGAAAGACAAAGCACAGGAAAGAGAAACAATGAAAGGCAGATAGGAAGTTATTACATTCAGGTGTTCCTCATCTTACAACCACAATGGACCCCAAAATTTCTGTTAATAAGTGAGATAATTGTTAAGTGAGTTTTGCCCCATTTTACAACATTCTTGCCACAGTTGTTAAGTGAATCACTGCAGGTGCTAAGTTAGTCACATGTTTGTTAAGTGAATCTGGCTTTCCCATTGACTTTACTTGTCAGGTTGCAAAAAAGGATCATATGACTCTGGGACATTTCAATCATCATAAATATGACCCAGTTGCCAAGCAACTGAATTTTGGTCACATGACTATGGGGATGCTACAATGGTTGTATCTGTGAAAAATGGTCATAAGTCACTTTTTCAGTTTCATTGTAACTTTGAACAATCACTAAATGGACTTTTGTTTAGTTAAGGATTACATGTATTCTGAACTGATGAAAAGTGGGTATTACAGTATCAATTAAATTATTTGACAAGTAACTCAAAGTGGCAAATATATCCAACAAGCGTTCCTCCTCCTATTTTCCCCACACCATCCTGTGAAGTGGATTGGCTTGTTAGTAACTGGAAAGGAGACCACCAAAGAATGGTTTCTGTGCAAGATTGGGAAATTAAACATAGGTAGGTAGGTAGGTAGATAGATAGAACCTGAAAGAAGGCAATGAGAATAAATTACCTTAATAACAACGAGGAAATACAAATGATGTGTTCATGTACTCAAGATTGACTTAGACAAGTTTTATCTTCACACAATTCTGAAAGGCCTGCAGGCCACCAAATGTGAAAATAATTCATTTTCCTTCATTTTGGTCACCATAGTTGAACTTATTGTAATATTTTCTCCTCTGTTTTTCTCTCTTCAGGAGAGTCCATAATTGTTATAAATGCCATCAGTGCAGCTTTACAACGCATGATACACAGTCCTTACTGGAACACTTCAACACTGTGCACTGTCAAGAAATGGACATCACCACAGCCAATGGGGAAGATAGCCATGGGATGGCGGCTGCTCTCAAGGAAGAATCCAAAATTGATCTGAAGGTTTATAACCTGATCAGTTCAGATCCAAAAATGGGGGAGCCCATCTCGGAGAGTGTAGTGAAGAAGGAAAAGATGGAAGATAAAGAAGGATTGAAGGAGAAAGGTTGGCCTGATGGGTCTAGTGATGATCTTCGTGGTACAACTTGGAGAGGAGTGGACATTTTGAGAGGAAGCCCATCCTATACCCAAACAAGCTTGGGTCTTCTGACCACAGTGTCTGTTGTTCAAGAGCAGCCAAAGGCTTTAAGGGATAGTCCAAATGTAGAAGCTGCTCATCTCGCAAGGCCTGTTTATAGCTTGCCTGTTGAGACCAAGGGATTCCTGCAAGGCATGGTGCAAGGAAGCGGAGAAAAATCTGGACCACTTTCTCAGCCGTATCCTGGATCTGCTGATAACAAGTCAAAGGATGAGTCTCAATCCCTTTTACGGGTAGGACATTCAGTTTTTGTTTATATTCTTCAGGGAAATTCCTTCCTTCCTTCTTTCCTTCCTTCCTTCCTAAATCTACATTTCTGATGTTTGCTTTTCAAAATGTCTCACTTACCTAAGGAGAACGTCAGGTAATAATTACAGAACAAGCCTGTAAAGTTGCCCAAACTAGTTGTAATTGTGATTTTTGTTTGTCTTTAAATTTAGTTGTGCTAAGTCAGGAATTCCTGATGATTTTGCAAGATGAGATTATATTTGAAATTTAAAAAATCCAGAACTCCAGAAGGCTGGACATTTGTACAGAAAAGCATCTCTTTACCCTTCTACATATTAACAGTATAGTTAAGCAAGCCATTGCTGGATGAAACAATGAAAGTGGAATCATAATAATAAAAACTAAGACTGAGAAATAAAACACAGTGTGATTAAATATAATATTTGTTGGTTGTCTAGCTGTGTTGAAAATTGAAAAAGCTAAGGAGGCAAAGTTTTGACATTTTATTGCTGCTTGTTTTTTTTTTTTTAATGGTAGCCTTAGGGGGAAAATAACTCTTTTACAGGCACTTTTTCTTTAGCNTTTTTTTTTTTTTAATGGTAGCCTTAGGGGGAAAATAACTCTTTTACAGGCACTTTTTCTTTAGCTGTGGAATATTATTCATTAATCAGCTGTGGACCCTTATTCATTTTGCTGTCTCCTCAACAACATGCCCATTGTTGCAGAGAAAATGGTCTTATGAAACAGCTATGAATTTCAAATTAAATGGAGGCAGAATATATGTTGTAACACCTGTAGGATAACCTCAATTGGTGGTATTTTTTTCCAAGCACAGTTGTATTGATAAATAGACAACTAATTTGTTGTTGTGATTTAGGCACCAATCTGGAAACTGGGAGACCGGAAGTCCTAGTGCTGCCTTAGTCACAAAGTCAGTTGGTTGACTGGTCAGTTGGGCCAGTCACTCAATCTCAGTCCAAAAAGAAGTCAAACCACTTCAGTAAATGTTGCCAAGAGAACTGCACTGACTTGTCCAGATAGTTGTCAGAATTTAAAACTGACTTGAAGCAAACACACAATATCACTAAGTAAATGGCAGAACATAGCTAATGTTTTTTTTATTTTGAGAAAGCGAAGCAGGGCTTAATATTTGAATGAGGTTATCAAAGCTGTAATACAGGTTAGAAAGTGGAAAATGAAAAACAAAAGACAGAAGAAAGTAAGGATGAAAATGCTTGACTATTGCCAAGAAAACTTCATGGATACTGTAGTTATCAAGAGCCAGTCAATTTTTATTCTAAGGAATCCTTTGATTTAAGAAAATGATAAGTAAGACACAGTATCCTCTTGCTCAGGGGTGTCAAACTGACAGCCCGCAGGCCAGATGCGTCATATGCAGGCCACATCCACCCCGGCTCCACGAAGAGAAAAAAGGATGTCCTAATAGATACCAATAGTAACTATTGGTATCTATAGTACCAAACATCACATGATGGCAATGTGATGCTGCGAGTTTGACTAGCTCATTTCCAAGGTGGAAGTTTCAATATATGTGGACTTCAATTTCCAGAATTCCCTAGCTTTCATGGTCAGTGCTAAAAATGTGAACCCCACATTCTCAAAATAACTCAGAGAAGTGCCACAGTAGAGTGAGAACCAAGTACACACCAAAATAAATTATCTTAATTCAAGGAGGAATAAGATATGGTATGAATCCATTTAGGCAGTTTGTGCATCAAAGTTGTACATTCCATTTGTTGCAAGTTTTTGTTATTTCTTCTAGGGTTTTTTTCTGTTTGCTTGTTGGGTCCAGTCATATAGTGCATTAAATAAGCATTATCCAAGCATATTTCAAATATGAACTTTTTTTAAAAAAATGTATATACTCCCTTTAATTCTGCATCTGCCACTATTAAAACTGCACATTATTTTTAAAAGAACAAGACTGAAAGAAAATGGTTGTTTGTGTTTATGTATGTTTAGAATAGACAATTTCAAGTACCTTTTATATTGCCTGAAAAACTAATGTCTACTGAAATAAGATTTCCAAAAGACCATTGGACTCCAGAGATAGGAATTTTCACAATGTAATATTTGAACACTTCTCACCTTTCCTTGCTTTGCAAATTAAAATTTTCTGATTTTGAGGTGGGAGGAAAAGGTCTTTAAAAACTCTGGCCATTTCTTGCCTGGGTCTCTTCCGCTTCTAGAGAACCAAAGAATTAAATGATTGTGACTGTTCATAACTTGCTTTTTAATCAGCTTTCATAATTTTTTGTTTAATATATAAGGAGATGGTTTTTTTTTTCTATCCACAAAATAGAAAAAAATGTTTCGAGAAAATTAAAAGATTATGGGTTTAACACATGTTTCTCCTGATAGCACAGCACCTGCATTCATTGATTGTTTTGAAGAACTGCCATAAAAAGTAAACAGACAAATAAAATCATCCTTGCAATAAACATATCTATTGGCAGATAATATCACCAGAATGAAAGATTGGAGCATGATGATATTAGTCAAAGTTGTATAGATTGCTTACATAAATATGTGGATCCACTGAGTGTACAACATCCTACTTGGGATGTATTGTTTTATTTATTTAGTTGAATGGATATTAGGTAATTCTTCATGTGGTTTTTCAGCTACCCTTCTCAGTGCGTATGTAAAAATAAACTATGGACTTTATATGTGTTTGATTTCCCCCTCATGGCCACCCAAATTTGTTTTTCTGTGAAAGGAAAGCTCTTAAGCATTACTAAAATACCTCAAGACAAATCCAATTTGGGAATATCTAAGAATGATTTTTAAATGGTTGAAGCAAAAAAAAAACCAAAACCTTTAGTTAAAGGGAGGTTGAGTACTGAATATATACCGAATCTATTTAAAGTCCTATTTTTGGTCTTTGCCTCAAGTATAAGAATGCAGAATATATTTAATGCCCTATTTTTGGAGCCTGCTTGAAATATACAGAATATTCATATCACAGAATTTAGATTAGGCATGTATCAATTTGGTTCATTCATACCAAATGTGGAAAAAGAATTTAACATTTAGAAATGTTAGTTGTGAATAGCAGCTAATAAGACTTTTTTTCCCCTTCAGGGTTGAAGTAAAGGTCTATTATTAGAATTATTAGTTTTCCTTGTCAAAGTTCCACCATTCCTAATAAATTCTGCTATGCTACTGTTTCGGATCTTACTGGTAGCAATTCTTTATTATTTTCATCACATAGAATTTTTAAAATTAAAATATTAAGCAGCTTCAGTTTCAGATAGAATTTAATTTCCTAATTTTTAGATGGAGTTTTAAAAACAGTATAACAAAAATTTGCTAATTTCAAGTGCAAGTCTTGACAGGAAAAAACATACTAAAATAACTCAGAATTATCAGAGTACTTTATCAAATGGAATTATAAAATAGCATTAATTACAATTATTAGCAAGCAACTACTAGCAGAAATATATATTTTAATCTAGAATTAGTTTTTAAAATTTTGATGGATTTATTTTGTCTATTGAGTTCCTTTGGGTTCACAGATAGCTTTAAACTGGGTTTTGTTATTGAATAAACATTGGCTTCCTTTACAACATACCAAAAAAAAAAAAAATTACGATAAAGCAGGTTACTATTGGTATCTATTAGGACACTGTCTTTAGATTTGTATTAATTTACTTCTTTTAATTATGGTTAAATCTTAAAAGTAGAATAGTTTCTCACCCTAAATTAAATATCTCCATCTGCAGAATTAGCCAAAGGGGATAAGAACAGGTGTTATTACTGTGTAAGTAGAAAAATAGAAGGAGTTCAAAATATTTCTTAATTGTCGCTTATTTGATTCATAATTAATCTGAACCATAATTAACGAAGCCCACAATTCTGTGTACCTCAGACTTCCGAATATCTGCAGATCTGAAAGGAAATGTGAATAAAAATAGTCAATTTTCATTCATATTTTAATGGTGTCTGTTTTCCAAGAATGTCAGTACATACACATTGATTCCAGGATATTTTGGGACCATAAAGTATCCCCCAGCACATTATAGTGTCAACAGTTCTGTTCTTCTTTACTTAAATTTGGATTTATCTTTTAAAGGTCTGTTAATACAGGATGAGTCTATTGAAATGCAAAAATGTTCTTCTGAGTGGGGGGAAAAAAGATTTGGCGGCTGTTCTAGCCCAGGCTTATAAAAACAATGTTGTTTACTGTTTTGCGATCTTTCTGGCAAGCACATACTTTTTGCTAAGCTTGATTTCAAATAAAGTTGCCTCACTAATTAGATGTAGCCTTTACATAATGTTTTCCCTCATTTCTTAATATAAACACACAATTCCAAGCAGTACAGATGGAGGAGGAAGAACTCAGGTTGAGAAAGTAGAATTTGCCTAGTTCTACTCTGCAAGGTGAAAATTAAACCAAAGAACTCTTAGTTTAGGTGTGAGCAGGCAACATTCCATTAACTCCATGATCATCTTTCTTGGTCATTTAACACAGGTCTAGCATCAACTGTATTTCCACAAGTGTTTCTTGCCCAGCCTTTTAGACTTCTTTTAAAGAAGCTGTGGCTGCACTCCAGTGTTCTTGTTTGTTGCTAAACAAAAAGATCTAATTCAAGATTGAATAAAATATCTTGTGAATTTCTTGGGATGCACTTTGCATTTTAAAATAAATTGTAGATTACACACACACACACACACACTAAAGATGTGTAGGAGCACATCAGCACAGACAAACATGCTGTGTGATCAAAAGTCATAGACACTAGGGAAAAATTGCTGCTGCTTTCAGTTGAATGGAAAATAGGCTGCAATTTTGCCTAATGCTACAAAAACAGATTAAATGTGCATCTAGTAATCATATTCTGATTAGTTATCAGTAAAGATTGCATTTTACAAGATATAATGATATTTTAAAATATCATATTAATATTTTATATTATAAAATATATTTTATAATGATATTTTCCAATTTAGAATAATTAATCAGACTTGCCTCCGCAAGTTGTAGGTGCTCCAACATTGGAGATTTTTAAGAAGAGATTAGACAAACATTTTCCCTGGAATGATGCAAGGCTTCCTGCCTAAGTAGAGGTTGGAGTAGAAGACCTCCAAGGTCCCTTCCAAATCTGTTATAATTTTGATTTTTACTATTTCAACCTTAAGTAAATAGGTAAGGAACATTTATACTGTTCCTTTGTTATATATGGAAAGATGTTGGTTGTTTGACTCCAAAGAAACAGTGCACCTGATTTTAATTCTGATGAAAAAAGAGCTAACTTCCCCCCTCCCAATATGTATTATATTAGTTCCTTGTTTATATTATATGTATCTGACTTTTCGAAAGAGAATGGCCCATGCAGAGAAAACTAATGCCATTAGTTTTTGTTGTTTTAAGTTAGAAATCAGTAAGGTGCTATATAATTTTTGATTTATTCATGATTGAAATGAAACATTATCAATCATTTCTTAGGATAAATGTAAGTGGGGGAAGCAAAACCTGCTGGGAATAATCTCCCTGAATACACGTAAAAGGGATTATGTATCAAAAAATATGCATATGACTATGATTAGAAACACCTTAATTTTCACTGCATCGAGATTCTTACTGATAGTCAAACAATTCCTGTAAATATGAGAGCATAAAGATTTGTTGTCCCAAAATGTAAGATACAACACTTTATATGTATATATTAATGTATCTGAAAGGTGGTAAAATCAATATATACCTTTTGCCCAGCATCTAGTTTTAGTTACTTATCTTATATACTGATTATACAGTACATATCTCAGATCTATTTGAAATGATTTGAGAATTGGTTTATGACTTGAAACAGTCTCTAGATTTGTACATCTTCTTTATAAACCAGCCTTACGTTTTACTTTCTTTTAGACAGGCTTTGCAATGTCTTTCAGACCTTGAGACCTTTGAAAACATTGTCACTGAAAAAAGGAATATCTGAAATAGTTTCTCTTTAGCTGCATTTCATTTGTCCTGCCCTTTTACTCTGTTAGGAATCTTTCAGGAAGCATTTATAGTCAAAAAGTAGTCCTTGTCATACCGCCTTCTAATTAACAGAGGGAACTCAGTTGGTGTTATGCAGGGTCAAAATACTGTCCAATTTTTCACCTTTGTTAAAAGCACCTGTTTCTACAGCTCAGTGTTTGGGAATATGTGCACATTAATTTCTGAATATAAACCTAACAATGGGAGTGTTAATGAAGCTGATTGGAAACATTTGCTGTATTGTATTGAATTGCAGGAATGTGAGAATTTTAAGGAAGTTGAGGAAAGAAATGATTTCTTAAGTGCCTTCAGTAACAACTGGAATTAACTGCATGCAAATTAATGTATTACATCACTCCTGGCAACTGAATATGCTGCTTGCACAGAGAGGTAGTATTTAGAATATCCAACTAACTCTTTAAGAAGACATTTGTTGAATGGCTGGATTATCAACATCATGTTTTATCAATTATGCTTTGGATATTTAATATGTTTTAGGAAGAAAGGTATGTAAATGAATTAGGTAGTAAAATAATTATTTGGGTGTGGTGTTATAACAAGGTATGGATATTACATTAAAAAGCTTGAAAAGGTGAATTACTTGTCAAACAAAAGCATTTGAATTTAATTTGAATTGGATTACTGAAAAAAAGTACTAGGGTAACATGATAACAGTGTTCCAATATTTGAGGGTCTGTCATAAAGAAGAGGGGTTCAACCTCTTTTCTAAAGCACCAAAAGGCAAGACAAGAAAAGATGGATGGAAACTAACCAAGGAGAGAAGCAAGTTAGAATGAAGGAGAAATTTCCTAAACTGAGAACAATCAACCAGTGGAATGGCTTGCTTTCAGTAATTGTGGGTGTCATCACTGGAAGTTTTTAAGAAGAGACTAGACAGCCACTTATCTGGAATGGTATAGGGTCTCCTTGCTTGTTCAGGGGGTTGGACTAGAAGACTTACAAGATCCCTTCCAATTCTGTTACCTATTATATGTTACATGATTTGATATGTTAGACCAAAATTTATTTTTTTTAAAAGCCACCTGTGATACTCGAAGAAAGGATTAGAGAAATCTAAGTGTGTATGTATGCCAATACTTGTGTGCTGAGCCACATTGCTATGGCAGATTTCCAATCCTACTGTGGCCACTACTGAAATTTCCCAGTAATGTTAAACTATAATGAGTTGGCTTGTACCACATGCTAAACCAAAAATAATTATTCATGTTATGGCCTAGCATTAAATCTGAACACAGCCTAAGTTGCTAACTTTTGATGTGTTATTTTCCCCGATTGAATATTTTTCACTTTTCTGCTCTCTATGCACATGTTTCAGATCTTAGAAATTTCTTGTTTGATATTTCAGATTAAGGTTTAGGAATGTTTCCTTTGGTTACGGTAAGTACATCTTCATGTTCATAGAAATAAATTTTCCCTTCAGCTGTGCTGAATATAGTTCCCGTAACACTAGCAGCAACCAATATAATGTTGGTTGAGGTGATGGAAGTTGAGTTCTCACATTAGATAAAGATGTTTTTAAACCATATTCTTGCATCTCAGAATTTGCCTTTTAGCATTTCTGAAGCCTGATTCTTTTTGTTTGTTTTGTTGGGATAAGGCCAAGAAAAATTAGGTTTAAATCCATCCTTGGACATAGAAGTTCATTTTAATTATTTTGGCCAATCAAATTCTCTCATAGTTATGTGGAAAAATTGATGAAGGGAGCTTATGTATGACTTATTAAGTTCCTAGAGGAAAGACAGAATATCTCAAATTGCTCACTATGAATGGGATTGAAACACAAACTTAAAGGAGTTTTTGTTAAACATGATTTTGAAAGCCTGTAATGAGTTAAATATCATTTTGGAAGTCTGTAATCTTGGACACAGATGCCATTTTTTAATTTTTTAAATTTGGAACAGTCATACATGTTCAAATGGGAAGCCTGGATACTTCAAATTAATTTTAGTTAGGTGGGTACAAAACTTTGCTGTTGTTACTCCTGCAAATAGATTCTGATCACAGCTATTTCAGTAAAAAGAGGCAGAGAAAAAAAAATGACTGTGACTCATTTGTGCTATATTTGCAGAGAATGAGGAAACTCAACCGCACAGACTAGGGAATGAAAAAAGCAAGAAAAATCTAGTTGCATATTTTCACTTGTGTATTTGAAATTTTGAAGATACATGTTTTTGAAGATACATTTCAGCCAAAATTTTGAAGATACATGTTTTTGAAAACATGAAGATACATGTTTTTGAAGATAGTGTGAAGATTTCTGAATTCACCCCTACTTGCTAGGCAAAATCAGGCATCATAAATGTAATATTTGAAATTGCACTTAATGAATTTGATGACCATGGTTCATTTGTCCTAAAATGTTATGTGGATAAAGCAGTTTCTTCTCGGGTTCAGGATTTGGTGTGATACATGAAGGTAGTCAAACTGTTTTCTAATGTAATGTTTCTCTTCTTCCCCCTTTAATATTCTTCAGTAAATGTCAGGCTGAAGTGGACTCTCTTTAATGAAGACTTAAGACATAAAAATAGGTCTGTATTAAGATCCCCTGAACCCTTGAATAGTTGTCTTTCAGTTAGTTGAACAAACTTGAGATTCTTTTGAGGTTATGTTGTGAAGCATCTATGGACTTGCTTTTAAAGCAATTCTTCCAAAGTTAACATTAGTAGGAACAATTCCAGAAAAACCAGAGATGGTATTCAGCAGGTTCTGGCCAGTTCTGGAGGACTGGTAGCAGAAATTTTGAGTAGTTCAGAGAACCAGCAAATATATCACCTCTGACTGGAGATTTTACAGTATCCTTCCCCTGCCATGCCCACCAAACCATGCCCACAGAACTGGTAGTAAAAAATTTTGAAACCCACACTGAGAAAAACGTATGTGTGTCAGCTTGTAGCAATAGAACTTACACTTATATACTGCTTTACTCTCTAAGTGGTTTACAGAGTCAGCATATTGCCCCCAACAATTTTGGTCCTCATTTTACTCACTTCGTAAGAATGCAAGGCTGAGTCAACCTTTGTACTTTGTACTTTTCAAAGTCATCACCTCTCCCCATTGACACTTGACTAAAAGGCTTTAAGGTGGACACTACAAGAGAAAAACAACACAGAAATAAAAAACTGGCTTAACATATAATTATTACTGCTGTATAAGGTACTTAATATATCTAAATATTTATATATCTCTTATGCATATGCCAGCAGTTGTCTTTCATGTTTGTGATTCATGCAAGGTCCTTAAAGCTGGGGAAGGATAAAAGGAAGAGGAAGAGAGTTTTGCCCTCTGTAATATGCAGTTTGTATATTTTTACCATGAGGATTTTGTTTTGCCAGCAGATACTATCATTAAAATGTGCATATATTAATTTAGGAAGCTGCCTCTACCAAAGGAGATCAGTGGTTTATGTAGCTCAATATTGTTAATCCTCAACAGATGAACCTCAACAGAATTTTAGTCCCAACACCACCAATGAAAGCAGTATTGAGTCCTTCCACCTGTAAAGTATGCACTTAATTAACTTATGAGCAAGTACAAACAAGATTTTATTTAAGGCAATTTACATTGTGGACAGTATTGAAATTTCAATAGGTAGCTGAAAAGAGCTTGAGTTTGAATGTAATGAGAAAGGGGAGAATATGAAAAAAAAATGGACAAAGAGTGAGAGAGGTTGCAATTCAATGTCATGCCAAAAATGGATTTGGACAATTATTTTGGTGAAAAAGAATTGTTTCCAAAATTTATTTCAAAGGCAAATGAACTTTTGGTGAAGTTCTGGGGTATGGATTGAGAAGTTCTTGCATTTGTTTTGTTTATGAGGTGGCCAAGAGATAAAGTAGAACCTCTGGTCACAAATGCTTCTGATCCTGACCAAATTGGGTTCTGACCAAAAAATTCACAATATTTTTTTCCACGGCCGATTTCTCCTTATGCACCATTTTTTTGTGTGCGCCAAATTTCCAAAATTAGGTTTGGGTTACGACCAAATCGGGTTGTGATCAAAATTACGGAACAATTCATGGTTGTGACCAGAGGTTCTGCAGTATTCATGTTAATATATAGTTGGTTCTGTTACAGTCTTCTTTCAGACAACATGTAACTATCCTGGCCAACAATATTGTAGCAAGATGACAGTAATGCATCATGACACAAAGGATGCAAGTTAGTCCTTGAATCATGGTAATAAGAACATAATACATCTCATTGGTGGGCTTCAAAAGTTAGGTTTTGTGAAACAACTCTTCCCATTGAACATTTTTAGATCTGGAAAAGTGGGCCATTCATTGGAGGGAGGGCTTCAGGATATGTTGAAAGATGCATAGCAGAAAATGACATCTTGGCTGCCAGTTAAAGAATGAGCTCAAACATACCACCAAAAGAATTGCAAAACAGAATAAGATTGAAGATACTTCTCCAAGGGGAAAAAAATAAGAAATTCAAGGCATGTTATTGCACCCCGATACGCTGACTTGACATGTCTCGGCAAGTCTTAGGACCAGCATTAATGACTTTTTATCCTCCCATCAACTCTACAGTTTAACACATTATTTTCCTGAAAATCTTTCACTCAATGAATGTTAATGCATGATTCCAAACTTAAGACCCCTTTTTAGCTGTTTAGATCTGTTACTCATTCATCTCAGAGTATCTTAAAACCCCATAGAAATGTGGCCACTTTATAAGTGCACCAACATGCCTACCATCCCTGTCCTATTTTTTTTTATTCTTACCCATTTCATGTATTCATAACCATGCTTATACCTGTTATCTAATACTTACTTGACAAACAAACAAACAAACAAACAAACAAATAAATAGATAGATAGATAAATAAATAAATAAAAGACTGCTGACAATTTGGACTCATTAGTAATAAGAAGTATACTTGCATAGGTTGAATGCTAAAGATATTTATTAAAATAAAAGCCTTCAGTGCTACAATAGGACCTGGGATCCACATATTTTTTTTTTTAAATGGGAGGATGAAGCCAATAGCTGTTTATTGGATTTATTTCCTTCTTTTAATTCATTCAAGCTTGTTTACGAGTCGTATTTTGAGTTTGGACACAGCACAATTTTCTAGTTAAGTTTTACTGTTCCAAATGGGAGCAGCTGAATACAGTAAGACAGTTTCCTCCCTTTTCTGGCTTAGCATATTGTTCTGTGTGTAAGGAAAATTGTTTGCATGTATGTTTAGGCCACTTCAAGACGCCGTTGTACATAACTCTGTAAACCCTTTAAAATGTGTGGTATCTGGTGCACTTATTCAACCTGGCATTTGCACAATATATATGTGTCTGTTTAGATTTGTTTTCTCTGAATTTTGAATTGTCAATTTAAAAAAACAATTGTAAAATGCTAAGTGTGGTATTATGATGTTGCTGGAAGAACTGTTTGTGTTGATTCATTTATTAAGCACATTTGCCACCCACTAATAACAAAATTAAATAACCAAGGTAAAAGGCCAATTACATTAAAAATAAACAATTCCAGCTCTGAAGCATCAATTCCCAATAGAATTCGTACTGTATAATTCAAACTGAGCCATGAAGCCCTGGAATGATTCAAATGAGAATAACAACAATAATAAATTAAAATTCAAATAAAACAATGGCAATAATTACTCATTAAATACATACCCATTTGAAAAGCTGCACCTTTAATCTGGAAGACAATTAAGAAGTTGGGGTTTCTGTTGTGATTGGATTGTAGTAATTGGGAATTCTTACCAAGAACTCATCTGATTTCTTAGATCTTTCCCTGATCTATCATTTTCCTTATAGAAATTGGTCAGGTAGTCCTTGACTTACAATCATTTGTTTAGTGACCACTTGAAGTTATAACAGCTCTGAAAAAGTGGCTTATCACCCTTTTTCACACTTACGACCATTGCAGCATCTCCATGGTCTTGCGATCAAAATTCAGATGCTTGGCAACTGACTCATATTTATGATGGTTGCAGTGCCCCAGGGTCATGTGATCCCTTTTGTGACCTTCTGACAAGCAAAGTCGATGGGGAAGCCAGATTCACTTAACAACAATGTCAACAATTGCAGTGGTTCATTTAACAGGTAGGGCAAGAAAGGTCATAAAATGGGCCAAAACTCTCTTAACAACTGTCTGTCTCCCTTAGCAACTGAAATTTTGGGCTCCATTGTGGTAAAAATTCAAGGACTACCTATACTTAACTAGCTCCCATGAACTGTAGCCAGTAGTTTCTGAGAGTTGAAATTGGATGTGTCTAGAAACAACCCAGCTGATCTATTTGACAAAGAACTTCCCTCTAAATTGGACAGATTACTGAGATTTAAACCTGAAACTCGAATTTCCCTTTTTAGAGTAGACCATAAATTTTCTTTCCTATATCTTTCCTAAAACAAAACCAAGAAGGCTTTCCACTCTCCACATTATACATCTGGTATTTAGATTAATTTCAAATATTGAACAAAATGCCTGCAGCGTCTGGAGCTAGCAATCAGCTTGGCCTTGTTGTGGATGTCCTGAATTTTGTACCACTGTCTTTTTCAAAGAACCCTGATGTTAAAGCCAGTGTTTTTTCATTAAAATGCAAAAACAAAAACAAAAAAAAAACCTCTCACTCCACCTCCTATATCAAATCCTGATCAGGGATGTTAGTCAGATGTTTTTATTGACTTGATGGTAATAATTTTCAAAGTGAAAGAGCATGTTCCAAGCCTACTGATTTTTCCATGATGGAAAATTATATTAGACTTCACAGAAGTTTTAAATCTGGACTGATTTCTTTTGAAATCCTTTGATGCCCTAGAGGACTATAAATTTCATCATCCCTTAATCAGTTTGGCCTGTCCTAAGTGGCTGAGGATCGACAAAGTCTCCCAAATGACTATGCAAAATGACTTTTGGGTGTGTGTGTGTAATCTTAGCTAGGTGTAAGATAGGCACACATAGCAATCATTTTCTTTCTATCCTCTTCCCCTTTAAATAATTACGCTAGAAATCAAATGGAAAATGTAAGACATCTGGCTCACTAACTGCACAGGTTTTTGTAAATGGCCACAGGTTTAGAGAAAAACATGCTAAGACTGCAAACAAAGCATCAAAAGCATAATTTCAGAATCACATGATGTAATTACATTGATAATGAATCCACCTTCCTAGGATTGTAGCAGATTTAGTTTTGCTGGATATGTTTAGAGGCTGGGCTGCCATTTATCAAAAAAAGCTTCAGTAAGTATTTCTCCGCAGAACAGGATATTGATCTCAGTAGCTTCATAATCACTTCCAATTTCACGATTCTGTGTTTCCACTAACCCAGAGAAATAATGGCAGAATAATTATTTATATTTCGTGGACTGTATCTGCATTCTCACATTCATGAATTTTAGAAACCTGTGTCATAGATTCTGGAGCTTAACTTAGAAAGCTTTGAGTTATATATTGAGGTTTCTTGTTAAGCCACTATACTCTCACAAGACCTACTATGAACCTGGTTTAATTGCAAAGTAGATTTGTGAAGGACAAGCAGGATGTAAAGCCCATGTCACACCGCCCAACGGATGCAAAAAGGACACAGCGGACGAGCAAAATGTTCCATCCGTTGTT
>BHFT01073173.1:0-11428 GCA_004320025.1 Laticauda laticaudata
TCTGACTACTGTTTGAATAAAACCTTTTGTTGTTGGAACCCGGTCTACCTCGTGTGTTTTCAAACAAAACAGAAACTAACTAAGGAGAAAAACAACCTGGAATTAAGGAGAAGCTTCATAACAGTGAGAACAATTAACCAGTGGAACAGCTTGCCTCCAGAAATTGTGGGTGCTCCACAGGGGTGGGATTCAAATTTCTTAATAACCGGTTCTGTGGGTGTGGCCTAATTTGTGGGTGTGATTGGGTGGGCATGGCTTGTATGTAAATATTATAAATATTTATGTAAACATTGATTTTTTTTAATAAAATATTACCCAAAAGCAGGCAAAACAGGCAGGCAGACTGAATTGCTCACAGAATCACAGATTCACTTAGAGATTTTTCTATCTGCAATTGGCGATCTGAGTCTGCACTGAAAAGCTTCTGTCCTAAGGAAGGTTCAGCTATGCTTTTAGATTTGCCAGAAAGCAAGAAATCCAAGAATTTCCTGCTTTCTAGCTAATCTAAATCTCCTGGCAGAGCAGAACAGCTGATGGTTGGGGGGGGGGAAAGGAAAAATAGTAACATCCTAAATCAGGCAAGTTGGATGGGTCGCATGCCAGGTAAGGAGTGAGTGGACGGGGAGGGGCAGGGCCAGCCAGTGCAGCGATTTGCTGGTTCTCCGAACTGGGGACAATCAAGTGTGCAGCGTTTGCAAGAAATCATCAGCTGTGCCACCTGGATAGCTGACAAGCACTGTGCTCGGGTGCATAGAGATTGAAAATCATTTTCTTTCCTGCTTTTTCAACCTCAGCTGTGCCACGCAAAGCAGCTGAGGAGGGAAAAGCAGAGAATAAAGGATAGCCTAGAGCCCGGGCAAGCGGGTGGGCCAAACACTGAATTGGTTCAATGTCCGCTGTTCTTCGCAGCTACAGGTTCTATAGAACCGGGCTGAACCGGTAGCATGCCATCCCTGGTGCTCCATCACTAAAGGCTTTTAAGAAGAAACTAGGGGTAGGCAACCACTTGCCTGAAATGGTATTGGATCTCTTACTTGAGCAGGGAGTTGGACTAGAAGACCATCAAGGTCCCTACCAGCTCTATGCTGATTGATTGAAATGAAACTTCACTGGGCTAATGTCACAATGTGGAATTGCAGTCGTCTTGCAATTCCAACCAAAGCTGAGAGTTGGAATGAGATTCCTTCCAAGCACTCCAGTGCATAGTGAAATGCTGACATTATATTTTTCCTGTCCTCTTTTTTTTGGGGTGGGGTGGGGTGGTAATGGTTGTTTTGGACAATTTTGGTAATTCTTTTAATCAACCACTCCAATATCCTTCTTCTAGGTAGACTTGGCTATCTTTTATTTATTTTTATTGGTTACCAATTACTTGCATCTTTGGACTTTGATTTCATTGTCATTGTTTCTAAGTTTTTATTTAGTTTGGGCTGTGAAAGTCTATGGAGATCTCAGTCATCCAGGTCATGGTTGCCCCCAAGGTACTTTTTCAAAAGGCTTCTTGGATGAGAAGTGAAATGTCTTAAAGGAAAAACAGAGAAAGTCCAGTTGCCTTTTGGAAAAGTACCTTTGAAGAAGCTTCTTGGATAAGAAGTGAAACATCTTAAAGAAAAAAACAAAGAAAGTGCAGTTGCCCCTTGAAAAAGCACCTTTGGGTTGTGGAAATTTTAAACTTATCTATATCAGTGGTTGCCAACTGGTGGGCTGCAAACCACTGCTGGGCTGTGAGAAAATTTTGGTGGTCTGCAGAGAAATGCCCCCCCCAAAACACCCCCCAAAGCAATTAATCCAGGCTGCATGGGAACACAAGGCTGAGCTGGCCACATGGCCCACGGGAACACAAGGCTGTGCTGCCTACATGGTCTGCCCACCCGTTGGCCCCCACCCTTCAAACCTTACCTTGAGTAGAGCCACGCGAGCTGAAACTGGAATGTAAGTCCAATGGCGGGGGAGAGAAATCCGCCCCAGGGTGGCCTGCTGAGGTTGGGAAAGTTGGTCCCATATTCTGGGATGACCAAAGGGTCAGTCCTGTGACTACTACAATTCTGGAATATGGGACCGACTTTCCCACCAACCTCAACAAGCCACCCGTCAGTCAAAATTCATATTAGTGGTCCGCAGGATTTAAAATTATGAGTTTGGTGGTCCCTGAAGTCCAAAAGGTTGGTGACCCCTGATCTATATCATATAAACAATTGGCAGTCAACATGAATGAGAGTGGGATATCTGGGAAATATAATGCAATCAATTCATACATACACACACATACCCTACCCACACCCACACCTTTCACTAGTGTGCTAGAGCTGGCTTGCAAGAGCCAATTGTTATTTTTTCTAGAATTTTATGATCTGTTGAGAGCAAAGTTGAGCTGTGATCTAGTGGGCTGATCATTTGTTATACAACTAGTAATATGATGCAGTTATGGCAATGGAGCTGGAAGACCTGGTTCCTAAACATTTCTAGCATACCGCTATCCCTTTAAAAGTTAGCTAAGCTCTGAACTTGTGTAGGAAGGCAGGCAGAATTCAATAAAAATAAGAACATGAGACAATGAATCCCCATATTATAAGAAAGATTACCCACAGGACAGAAAGAAATATGCTGATGCCAGGAATCAGTCAGGCTTCAAAGGAAAGCTGCATCCCTGAAAGATATAAATATCTGATGGTGTGCTGGTTGATGCTGGCACAATGAGGAAAAATAGTACATTTTGCATATATTCAACATTCTAGTGACACAATCAGAGCCTGAATCTCCAATAAAATTAATTTATGATGGATATTTGAAGGGGTTAGAATTGCTCTATGAAATGTTAATGACACCAAATGCTCAATTCTGCTTCTTTCATTTTGCTCAAATCCAATACAACAATAAAATTGCATTTCACATGGCACTTTCAGCTTGTCTATTTTCATACGAAATGCCATGAAAAATTATGCTGTGAGATTTTGCCTGATTAATCTTTGCTCTGTTTTTATCATGGTAGCCACCAGCTCTGGAAATGAAGAACAAGAAATTAGAGTTTAGGAGATGTTTTATAAAATGACTCACAGTCTGTCAACATTTTCTGGGTAGATGTACTGATAATATAAATTATTTACAGCTGAAACCTGTGCCCAGTTATTGTATAGGCCCCAAAGGAGCCATTTAGCAAAATGGTCATTTTAGAGGATGTACAATCTTAATCTATTTTCCATTTGCCTGCTATATATCAAACATGGTACCCTAAACCTGTACTAGAAACTGGTTCATGGTTATATATAGTCTATTAATTTACTTATCTATTTTGCCAATGAGATCAAGTTTCCATAATTTTCGTCAACAACTACAACTCAAATTGGAAAAGACATGTCTATTCCATTTTGTTGAATTACTATGTCTCTAGTCATATGTGTCTGGTATAGGTAGTTCATGTATCGTGAAAACAATGGGGACTAGTAACTTGATCCCTAAGTGAAATAGTTGCTTAGTGATGCTGCAACTGTGCTTATGATCTTACTTCAGTTTTTGTTGAGAGAGGGCTGCCCAGTCTTAAATACAGATGGCCTCTTTCACCATTATTTCAAATCAGTGGTCCAGAAGGTGGGCTTTTCTGTTTAACACACACACCTGGCTCCAGTAATAGTCGAAAGTAGATGTGTATGGATATGGTAAAGATCTGTAGGAGATGAGGCAGCTGAGCCTGAGGGCGAGATTAAGTCCATCATTAGTTTGGAGTCGCAGAGCAGCCATAAGAGATCCAAACCAGCTCTCCCATGAATTCCATTTACTTTTATCCAGCTCCAATTTTGCTTGACCATTAGTAGACGAGATTCTTGCATATAGGTAGCATCATTTAGTACTTTGAACTCAACTCTTGTTCCTGGTTACTTGCTCCTAACAAGATCCATGGAGATAAAAGATTGGATTTGTGCTAAGCTGGGGATTCAAAGCCAGAAAGAAATGGGGGTTGCCAGAATACAAATGGGAGTAAACTGAGAGATAAATGAACACAAATTCATTTGGGTAACAAATTAATGGGAAATTGACTTGGGGATGATTTTCTTTTTGATTTGGAGGATTAAATTAATTTGAGTTACATGCATTTGTGAAATGCTTTGGAAATTAACTGGTTAGCCTTCTGTGAAATTGGAATGACAAGCTATGAGTTAATAGAATCATTTTTATGGTTTTTGGTTTGCAATAGAAATCCATGGGTTATTGGGGGAGGGTTGGTTGTATTTCAATTTTGGCAGTGATTGGCCTTTTAACTTCACCTTTTGTGACACCTGGTTCCTCTGCTTGTACAAGGCTCTTAGAAAAGTTACCTGTCTTTCATTCAGAGTTTGTAGGGTAGAGAACCCAAGTCAAGATTATGCAACATCATAATGAAAGCCCTACCCATTTTTACATGCATTAAGCAAATTTTAAAAATGCATGGAGTTTCCATTACAAGGTTGCAGGCACCATTTTGATTTTCTGATGCCCCTTCCACGGATGGTTGTGGCAGAGGTTATCAGCTGTAGCAGAAGTTATTCTGTTCACCATTTCACCATTGTGTAGACCATGGAACTAGAAAAGTTTAATGCCTTCAACAGATTAATAGAGAAAGTACATTTTCTGTCTTCCTTATTAACAGAGAGAGTACATTTTAATTTTCTTTTTGCATCTCATGATCATAAGAAGGTTGAATCCTTAAGGTTTTTTTTAATAGTGAGGATGCCAGAAACCTTTTTAAAAGATGAGTTTGCTTTTACAAATCAAAGTTTGGCCAAATGTTTTGACATTCCTCTCTTATTATTCATTTTCTGGGTTTAACTTCATTCTGATTGCACTCTCTGCCAGAGCTTTTATTAAAGAGAATCCTGGAGCCTTTCTGCCCTGTTGCTTATTCTACTTATATTTCTTTGAATTTTAGTAGATTCAGAATGGAACTGGAACACAAAGTGATTTACCCTTAGTACATATATAGACACAAATACAACAACACTATTATGTGGTTATTGCAAGAGTGATAATAATGTAATATTTTGTGAGCCAAAATCACCAGCTCAGTATTATGGTATTGAATTAAGTACCATAATAAAAATGTGTAATGAACTAGAGAGTGATGAAAACAATTTGTATTTTAGCAACATGAAAATGAATAACATTTATGTGCTGTGTACTGCTGTTATGGAGGACACTAGACTGCTATATCTGTTGTTTACATACAACTGTTATTTGTAAAACTGCTGGAGAAAAATTAGAAGTGACAGGCCTTACGATGTTTAGCTAAATGTCATTGGCTAATTGACATCCCAATTAAAATGTTTGTTCATAAGCACACATGTAATTTGAGACATAATTCAGTGAATCTTGATAAATCCAGTGCAATTCTCATTTTGATCAACCGGCAGAATTCTATCAAACTGTTCCTAAATTGCTTGTTAGGTCTTTCTGAAAAACTCCCAGCAAGCATTGTTTCCAAGAGATTATTTCAATGGGGAATCTCATATCCTCATATAACTAAGTCATTCTTTCCTTTACCAAATGTTACATGGCGTGTTGAAAAAAATAATATAACATATCCCAATGCAATGAAAGATTATTCAAATCAGTACTTCAAATGCTAGATTAAATGTCCCAATCTGATACATGCAAAGCATCTGCTCTACATTAAGAACAATGTTCTTTTCTCCAGCTGGATGCCAAATAGTGATGTATGCAGTTCCTAGTTAGGAAATCTGTCTTCAACCTTTATATTTCAGATTCCAATCCCCATGATTCCCAACCTGCGTTTCCAATATATTTCTGTCTCCATTTTGGAATAGTTGAATTACATTCCAACACATTGAAGAAGCTAATTTATCGATGTACACGGCTACATAGTACTGGTGAAGATGCTCATTTCCCACTTGGAAGGTTGAGAGTTCAGTTCTAGGTAGTGGCAGATATTTCTCTCCTAGGGTGCAAAGAAAAAAATACCGAACTCTGCATAGCATCAGGAAAGGAATCTGGCTAGTAAATACTCAGCTCCATCCCTGATTCTACCCCAAATTAAGGGATTACAGGGTTGTAAAAAGGGAGGGATATGGCTGTTAGGTTATAAGGCAGCTTATACACTAAAGTAATTTTCAAACAAATAATTCTTGCTCTCTTGTAACACTGGAGCTTGGTCTGGATTATCTCTGAGATTCTTTCCTATTCTAGGATTCTTTATTATAAATTTCTACTCCTGGTGCTGGCATTAAAAACATGTTGAAAGAATTGAATTCAAAAATCAGAGGAAGGAAATGCCAGGATGGATTCCAGTATTCAAAACTGCCCTTATCTGCAAAGGATTAATCCTGACTTTCTCCCTGCCATTCCCAAAATACCTCATGTCTTTTCTTTTCATGTTTTAAATCAGATGATCTTCTTTGCAATCTCTGTCTGCTTTCTTCTATAGTGATTGGAAATTAATTAAATGGTGGCAAAGCTTAGCAAACTTTGTTTTGCCATTTATCCTGGCAACAGTGAGTAACTGATCAAGTCTTCCTTCCAGATATCTTGAATGAGCAGCTACCCCAATTCTGGCTGCAAAGGGCCTTTCTAGAAAACCAACCAACCAATGTTCTTCTGAGGCTCTCTATGTGTGTCTGTGGAGATACACAAAAGCCCAATGCATCTCAGTTTGTAGCAGCCCCTGTAGGTGAATGGGACTTCACAATCAATCTTAAGTTCAATGATAAGTTCCACTCCTCAGCTTGCAATAGAATACTTTATACCACCAAGCTTGAAATTTTGGACCTAGACAACTTAGAACTATGCTGTCTATGGTCTGACCTGAGCTTAGAACACAAAATTGTCTGCTACAATGTCCTACCTGTCAATGACTACTTCAACTTCAACCCCATGAGCAAACAGTAGATACAAACTCAAAGTAAACCGCTCCAAACTCAATTGCAGAAAATATGACTTCAGCAACAGAGTGGTCAATGCCTGGAACTCACTACCTGACTCTGTTGTTACATCCTCAATCCCCCAAAACTTTAACCTTAAACTGTCTACTGTGGACCTTACTCCATTCCTAAGAGGTCTGTAAGGGTGCATGCATAAGTACACCAGTGTTCTTGTCCTATTGTTCCCATTTATTCATACTGATTTGTTATGTATATACTTATACCTGTTTATACATATATGTTTATATGTTATGTCCATACCTATACTTGTTTTTTCATACCTGCTTGACAAACTAAACTAAATAAAATAAAAAATAATGGAGCAGAGGAGTAGAGGTGGAGCAAATCTGCAATAGCAGCTTGTACCCCCCTTAGATGTTTTTCTAGAGATGATGGAGGCTTTATATTTTAGAGGCTTTAATAATCCACACAAAATCAATGCTAGCATTTATATGCACAGAGAGGAAAAATATCATCACATTCATTGAATTCCTATAATTCATGATTCCACTGAATACCTAGAATTCATAGATACTTTGCTACTAAGATCTTGAAGTCCTATCTATGGAGTCATTGACCATGTGAATAGATATCTCAGTTGAACCCATTTTCCTTCAGGGGCAACCCAACCGGATGTGTTTGAAAAATACTTGAATATGTTCACATCCATTATGCCAGTTCCTTGTGAGGTAAGGAATACAGGTAGTCCTCAATTTACAACAGTTCATTTAGTGACCATTCAAAGTTACAACAGCACTGAAAAAAGTGAGTTATGACTGTTTTCCACAGTTATGGCCTTTCCAGCATCTCCTTGATCATGGGATCAAAATTCAGGTGCTTCTCAACTGGTTTATATTTATGACAGTTGGCTGTGTCCCAAGGTCATGCGATCCCCTTTTGCGACCTTCTGACCAGCAAAATCAATGGGGAAGCCAGATTCATTTAACAACAGTGTTACTAATTTAATAATTGAAGTGATACCCTGAACAACTGAGGCAAGAAAGATCGTAAAATGGGGCAAAACTCACATAAGAAATGTCTCACTTAACAACAGAAATTTTGGGCTCAGTTCTGGTCATAAGTTGAGCACTAGCTGTATTATGCAAAGCACAGGAAAAAAAATAGAAGCAATTTAGCAGAATGTTCCCATCCCGATTTCTGTTCTCAGGATTACATTCATTCAGGATATTGCATATTTTTCCCTTAAACTCATCCCTGGACATCATTATCTGGACCACATTGGGCATTTACAGTAATATCCACTTATACATTTTTATTTTCATGTAGGCTCATAACAACCAAATGATATCAATTCATACTTTTTAAAATAAAAGTGTTAACCCTCTCCTTCATGGTTACTATCCTCCAGTCTATTCTTGAGATCAAACTACCTTCATTCAAATTCTTGAATGAATATTCTTTTCCTTTTTCTTAGTTTTGCAGTCATGCAATGTATCTGGTTTTTCTTCCTTTCATTTATTAATTAATGCTCTTGACCTGTTCATTTTATATTCTGTTACAGTCATCATGCCTGTTATGCCAGCAAAACTGCTCAACCAGCCTTTAGCTAAACAAGGAATTCATACAATACTTTTTCAGAATGACATGGAAACAATAAAACTAGATTGCCAACATTAACCATATCCCTGTCATGTGCAGCATTTCCTGTTAAAAATAAGAGTACAACACTACCCAAGTTTTAGTACATTTTGGAACTTATATCTCAAACACAATGAAAGCCCAGTATAACCCTAAGCTGCTATTTTACGCCATTTCTGATCTCTCATCTAGAGACTTCTTGTTGCTGCTGTTTCCCAGCAACTAGGAGATTCACTCCAAATACTTTAAATGCCATTTTAAAGATTGCTGACCAAACTGTTAGAATGTTTTGAAAATCTACTGCTCTATCAAAATGCAGTGTATGAATCTATCATGCACAGTGCCAAATATCATGGTTGTAGGCAATATTGAATCAATCCTCTGTAATTCAATTTTTTTTAATGTCAGCATGTAAGTTTCCCCTGCAGTATCAAGAGGCAGCAAAGAGGTATTAAGAGAAACTGAACACAGACATTTGTCATCTTTTACATAAGACAGTGAACATGTGATCCAACAAAACAAGTAGTTACCTCAAAAACCTTGAATCTGCTTCAGTTTTGCCCACAAGAAAAATGTGTTAGCATCTCCTTTGCTGAAGGCAGCCAGACCTTCTGTTGCTATTCACTGCTAGGAGGAAAATAAAACCAAATTTATATTCCATGCATGCCAGCAAAAAAAAGTTGAGACTGCTTCTGGCATCCCAGTTAAAGGTTTCAGTAGAAAAAACATTGGTAATAACTTCATGATGTTCACACAAAAAAAAATCAGCACAGAACTAATAAGAGCTTGGGAAAGGTAACGTGAGGATAAGAAGGTCCACTGCAGTTAATGACTCTATAAATTATTTTCATCAAGATCACTGAAGCCCAATTCAATATAATTCTGCTCTTGCTGATTTCTTTGGGATGGCCAAACCAGTTTGTACCTCTTACAGCCATGAAATAGGCTCTTTTTAGCAAAAGGAAATATTATGATATCAAACATTTATTATTCTCATGCATATATTCACATAAATTCCTTTCATTTTCATTTGAACACTATTTTATTTTAGTTTTGCATTTTTGAACCAATACGCAAACTCGGTTCTTCAATATTTGGACCTTTCTGAATTAACAGTGCAGTTCAAATATTTATTTTTAAAAGTCTCAGAGAAAACAATAACACAACTCTGAATATATAAACACACGCACATACACGTAACAAATATTCATGAAAATAGCATATAAAAATGCTTTCCATGGGGAAAATTATTATCAACCTGGGATTACATTTGGGAAATACACAATTGTGTTTGTGTACTGCTGCAAACCTGACAAAAACAGACTCAAATTAATATGAGAATAAGACAAGCTGAACAGAAAAGCAAATAACAGAAACCAAAAGTAACAGCTTTGCAGAACTGAGTACCTAAGAGTAATAAGAATTATAAATTTGTTCATGCTCTTGTACAATGACTGCAAGCTTTTGTTTGTTTTGTTTTGATTCAACTGCTTGTCATGAACACAATGAAATAATGTAAAGTTATTTACAGTTCCATCCAGGAACTAAGATGTTAAGGCCGTGTCACACTGCCCAACGGATGCAAAAAGGACACAACAGAAGAGAAAAATGTTCCATCCGTTGTTATCCGCTCTCAGAAGGGGCAAAAATTTGCATAATTGGAGCGGATAACACGAGCAAGCAGCAGCAGCAGCAGCAGCCAGAGCAAGACCAGGATCAGCAGCAGCAGAGTAAGCACCAAGCAGCAGGGTCAGCAAGACCCGGAGCACGAGCAGAACGAGCAGGACCAGCAGACCAGCAGGACCAGGAGCAGCTTCAGCAGAGTACACAGCAGAAGCACCACTGCCAGGAGCAGCTACAGCAGAAGCTCCAGCAACAGAAGAGCGAGCCCAAGCAGCAGAAGCCCCAGCAGAAGATGAGTCAGGGACATGGGTGGGAGGGTGGCCCTGTCCCTCTTGCCAGGGATGCGCGGCGGGTTGCTGAGGCATCCGCTTCCTCCCATCGTTGTGGGGTTTGCTGGGCTGCAGGAAGTCTTGCAGGAACGCTGGCAGGCACCAAGGCTGGCAGGAAGGCTGGCAGGGAAAGGCTGGCACCAAGGCTGGCAGGAAGGCTGGCAGGAAGGCAGGCACCAAGGCTGGCAGACAGACTGGCTGGCAGCTAGGCTGGCAGGGAGGCTGCCCAGGAGGCTGGGAGGCAGGCTGGCAGGGAGGCTGGAGGGAGGCTGGAAGGCAGGCTGGCAGGGAGGCTGGAAGGGAGGCTGGAAGGCAGGCTGGCAGCAAGGCTGGAAGGGAGCTGGCAGGGAGGCTGCCAGGAGGGTGGGAGGCAGGGGCTTGGCAAGGGAGGCTGGAAGGGAGGCTGGAAGCAGGCTGCCAGCAAGGCTGGAAGGGAGGCTGGAAGGCAGGCTGCAGCAAGGCTGGAGGCAGCTGTGTGGCAGGCTGGCAGGGAGGCTGCGCAGGGAGCTGGAAGGCAGGCTGCAAGGCAGGCTGGAAGGGAGGCTGCCCAGGAGGCTGGAAGGGAGGCTGCCCAGGAGGCGGGAGGCAGGCTGGGAGGCAGGCTGGCAGCAAGGCTGGAAGGCAGACATTCAGCAAGAACTCGACGTATCCAGCAACAGGTCTTCTCAAATGCTGGCCACGTGCGAGCTGCTTCCCTGTATATCCAGGGGGCTTGCGCAATGCATACCTCCCGCCATTCGCAGTTAACGCGGAGATATCCGTTCTGCTTCTGCGTGCATCCACTAGGGTTCCGCTGTGCATCCGCTTCATCTGCTGTGCATCCATTCTGCATCCATTTTTTTCCGTTCCGCGTTCGCCTTCGCTGAGGCCCCCCGGAAAGCCCTGCGGTTGCGCCATCCGCTCCCATCCATTGGTCCGTTCCGCATCAGCTTTGCATCCGCCCTGCATCCTCCCGCGGTCCGTTCCTTTCCC
>BHFT01073192.1:0-14400 GCA_004320025.1 Laticauda laticaudata
AGAGAGATACCCTTCCAGTTAGCTAGATTGAAGTAATGAATGAAGTTATGCTAAAGAAGAAGATACCCTTAAAACATGGTCAGGAAAGCGCTACAATTACACTTAGTTCGCAAAAGAAGAGACTGATCCCAAATAGCAAATTGAAGACATTAGTGAGATCCCCTCATTTTCTTTTTCATTAATAATGCAGATTGATAAACTCTGTCACTTCAATATTGGGCAGAGAGAACTCAAAGAATTTACTTAAATAATTTTAGTTCAGGATTCTGACGCGAGAGAGGAGATGGATTTCGTGCCAAAGAGGTACAAATTAGAGAGATACATTATGAGGAAATAAAGTATTGGAACACTTTGGGAATATTATGAGGCTCACCCCGAAAAACACAAATGGCCTTTGATATTTTAGGATGCACAAATGGCATTTGGATAATGTGAACTGGAGATTTGCATGTTGAACCTCTCGATTTTAATATAAGGAACAGATGGGGTGTTTTGCCAGACAAATTGTCACTTCAGGCAATACTAGGCCATTATATTATAAGCAAACGGCAAAGGTAATGATAGAGAGAGAATTGAACAGACTCTAGTGCATATAGAGAAAGGTACAAGACAAGGTTGCCTCTATGCAACCTTTGGCTATTCATATTAACTCTGGAAATTGTTAAAGTAGGAATTTATTAGAGATGAAAAGAGTGATAAAGAGAATGGGAAAGATTTTAAAGGAAGAGATTTAAGATTGGAAGGCTTTTGCGGATGACTTGGCGCTTTAGGGTTTTAGAAGATCCGGGCGTCTAAAAAAGCACCAAAAAGTATTGGAAAAGAAGAGGCTATGCGAAGGTGGCCATAGCTTGAAAATAAACAAACATAGACAAAGAATTTTGACAAAAGAATATGTTACTGAAGACAAAAAGAACCGAATTGGCAGATGTATTGAAAATTGCAAGTCACAAATGACAGGTTTAAGGAGGTAGGCTTGGGGATACATTTGACAGCAAGGAAGTAGTACGAGTTAAAGAGAAACAATTGACATTAATTAAACAACAGACAGCATGGCGACTTGATGAAAAATGGGAAAACCTACAGCTGGTCACTATAGGGAGGAATTTCTACAATCAAAAATGAATTTTACCGCAGATCCTATATTTTGTTTCAAACAATACGTCAATTAGCGCTTGGAAAGGATACTGGTTGAAGATTTCCAACCAAAAATTGTTTGTGGAAATATAGTATGGCAAGGTAAGAAAGCGAGAATAAAGTTAAAAACTCTTAGCAAGATGCCTGAGAATTAGAGAGGATTTGGTGCTGCCTAATTGGGAGTTGTACTACGAAGCTCAAACTTGACATGGTTAAGGAATGGATAAGCATTAAGAAGTACTCAGATTGTTGGCATTGAGAGAGGAGCATGCCTCTATTTGTTGGGGTTGGCATGCCTTTTTATGGTAGAAGGGAAGCTAGAAGAGCACAGGGTTATTTTGAAGACATCCATATACAGGGAGTCCTCTGTGGTTAAGAATTGGGAAGAAGATTTAACAGAGACCGATGGTGTTATTATGAATAATTTTTTGCCCAAGTTATCGAGCTAATTGAAGGCATTTCTTATCCTATAAACATTATAGAGAAGGGAACAGTTTAGATATGGGGAAATTTTTGAATGAAATAAGGATGAACTTAAATCGATTCTGCAAAACTAGGAGGAACAAGGAATATAAGATGAATTGGTTTCTTATGGTGCACAGATACATTCATAGGTATGAAGAGACCTTTAAAAGGCAGAAAGGTTTCTATAATAAATTGATTTAGGATGAAGGTTTTTGACTATGGGGTGGGGGGGGTGGTGGGGGTAGGTACTGATGAAAAAGGTGATTGAAGAAACTTGTAGTGGATATTTTTAGAAATTAAACAAGAAGAAGAAAGGGAGTTAAAGAAACTATGATTGCTTGGGGGGAAGGAAGTTGTTGGATATGGGATTGATCTAGGAGAAATGGGAAAAATTGTGGTTCCACAAATTATAAAATGGAGCAATGTCAAACAGCATTGTAAAGAAAGAATTGGTATAAGATGGTTTTTAAAACAGCAGGTGGCATTTTGCGCCCGACAAGAATATGCAAGAATGTTGTCAAGTAATTAAAGTCCGAACAAGGGATGTGGAAAATGTATCGAGAGTACCTGTGCTCATATTATCATGATGTGTAGACTTGTGGCGGAATGCACAAAAAACTTGGACTAGAAATCTACACATGGTTGGAATAATGACCAAAAAGCAATAATATAGGATGTTAAAACGCAGAGAATATTTTTATTGGGAATTCTACGCTGATAGGCATACAGCAAGATTTAAAATATTTGATTGTATAACGTAATTAAGGCAAGCTAAGGATTGTGGATTTGCTAATGAAATTGGAATAAAATTGAGATAATACGATACCGAAAATTATGCAAGAAAATACTTGGATGATGTGCTGAAATGGAGAAGAGTTGACATTTGAAAATTAGAGAACAAGATTGATAAAAATTTTAAACAAAATTTAGTATCTGTTGTCTTAATCAAGGTGGCGTAGATAACAAAATATAAATGGATATTAAAATGAAAAAGACGTATGTTAGAGATTAGTGAAAAGTAATGGAATGATATAGATTTAAGAGGTATTTTCTTTTTCGTATTATATATTTATGGGTATTACATATATGAGAGAAATAGAATTATTTCCAGGGGTAGAATTATTGGTAAGCGAGCGTATTATTGGAATTGTTATTAGAACATAAACTAAAGTAAAGGTATAGGCTATCTCGCAAAGTAGTGGCAGTGGGCACGTACCGACATAGTAGGTTCGCCATCTTAGACCGCACGTACTGTTTCCAATACCGTGTCACTCACACACACACTTTTGATGTAGGACAATATGAAGAGCTTATACAAAATTGGCAGATGATGACTATAGGCTGGCAGGAACTAGCTAACGCCTCTAGAAGATAGGCTCAGAGATCCGATGGATCTTGACCAGTACTTGAACCACTGGGGCTTCTATTTTAACAAAATGAAATTCAGCATGAGAGAAATAGTAAAGTCTATTACACTTTGGCAACAAAAGAACCAAAAGTGGAACAACATATGAGGACGTGGGTGATATACCAGGCCTCAAGTGAGCAATAGACTGTGAGAGGATGCGTGAGTCTGTAGTGGACAACCAGCTAAATATGAGCCAGCAGGAGTGCAGTGCAGCAGCAGCCAAAAAAGCTAATGCAATCCTAAGTTGCATTAACAGAGGGATACAATCAAGATCAAGTGAGGTACAAATACCTCTCCATAAAGCTATAGTAAAACAACACCTAGAATACTTTATTCAGTTTTGGTCACCACACTATGAAAAGATGTTGAGATTCTAGAAAAAGTGCAAGGAAGAGCAACCAGAATATGATTAGGGGACTGAAGACTAAAACATATGAAGAACGTTTACAGGAACTGGGCATGGCTAGTCTAGTGAAGAGAAGGACCAGGGGAGATATGATAGCAGTGTTCTAATATTTGAGGGGCTAGCCACAGAGAGGAAGGTGTCAAACTATTTTCCAAGGCACCTGAAGGTCAGACAAGGAATAATGTATGGAAACTGATCAAGGAGAGATACAACCTAGATATAAGAAGAAACTTTCTGATTGTGAAATCAATCAACCAGTGGAACAGCTTGCCTTCAGAAGTTGTGCAAGCTTCATCATCAGAGGCTTTCAAAAAGAGGTTGGACTGCCATTTGTCAGAAATTGTGTAGGGTCTCCTGCTTGGACTTTAACAGATTAATGAAGTTGGAAGGGTAGATAATCTAGTCCAACCCCTCCAACTCTATTAATCCGTTAAATATAATGTATTAAATATATTCTGGCTCATCATTGTATAATTGTATTGAATTCTACTGAGGACATAACTTCTTGATCTGATTATTACATCTTAATTGTTTAAATTGCAATTTTTCAAGAAGGAATCAGAGCCAGGTCTTGGTTTTGCTAGCAAGGAACATTTTTCCATCTTTGATTATGGATTATGTAATATTTTTGATTTGGTGTCATTTTTATATTGAACTTTCTTTACTTAAACTCCATTAGTTTGTCTCCTGCTTCATTTTATTCCTGTTATACATTGAGCCCATATATTTTTATTATTCTATGGGCTATATTACTTACAATTTTAGCATCCAAGTTTCCCACAATTTGAGGTTATATCAATGTGTTGCAAATTATCAGAAAATTGTTCATATTCTACTACCTCAGCTTTTGTGGTTGGAGTAAAGACTTTGATCATTTCTATACTAGTTGTATTCAAGCTGAAATTGTTCTGTCTTTTAGGAGCATTGTAGTTCTCATAAACTTGACACCTTTTTGCTAATATCTGTGGTGACTATATCTATGATTTATTTTGTCTGAAATAGGAAGAACTGGTGCTCCTCTGATCTATTCTAATTCATTTCAGTCTGTTAATTTATAAAACATCAATACTCAATCTTGATATTTTTGCTCTTTCAACATGAAGGTTGCCTTGACTCATGGCTCTGACATTCCACAAACACCAATGTTATACATATCTTTGGGGCACTTTCTTTTTTCTCTTGTCTGTATCAAATATTCGAAGGTCCTTTTGGCTTTAATTCAACAACATTGTAAGCACCAATTCTACTCATGTTGCCTTTGCTCCACTCAAATAACTTGTTGATGGGTGTTCATAGCATCATCTTTGTGTATCAAGTACTAAAGTCCCACTGCACTTACGGATGCAAAGAGGTTGTAAAATGTTAAAAAAAGCTTGCCATCCATTGGAAAACGCTATGCATCCATTGTGTACTCACTGCATACGTGTTTCACACGCTTTATCGCTCGAGCATCCGTCCAAATGCATTTCATCCACGCAAGAAGTTTTGAGCTGCATAAAACTTTGTGAACGGATGAACTTTCCGCCACATACGATGTACATCCCACACATATCGGGCAACAAACGTTCTATGTCCGTTATCATCCATTAAACTTCTGCTGTATCCTCTCTCCATCCTCTGGCCATCCCCCTCAACTCACATCCGCTGCTGCTGAAAATGGAAAGAGGAGGAAACAAAAGGTACAACGGACGTCTAACAGCGTTAGTAGCACAGAAATAGAAAGGATGTAAATAGTATGCATCTCATATATAAAGATTCAAAATGGACAAAACTTTGTATCTGGGATGTATCTCGTATATTTAAGGATGTCTGCAGTATGTCTAGAGTATGTAGAAGGACACCTAGCAGACAACTGATATTTTCTATAAAAAGGGGGAGAAAATCATCTGAATCGCTGGATGGTGGACCATACAGTCCCACTATGGTTGCACTGTGAGGTTTATCTATCCCACAACTATCCTTTCTATCCCACAAGCATGCAAAGGCTCAACCATTTTTTCAAAGTTTTCACCAACACTTTATTAAGTAAAAAAATGAACCATGTAAACTAAGTGTTTAAGCAAAGATAACCTTTATTAACTTCCTTAGGTAAACTTTATGACTTTATTAAATAAGCAAAATGAACCAAGTAAAGTGTCTAAGCAAAGATAAAGTTAACAAGTGAACAACACAGTCTCTGACACTATTCTCAGTTACTCTGAGTCATGTCCATGGTTCAGTGTTAAGCGGGCAGGGACTGTGGAGGTGGCTGTGGCTTGAGTGCTGGTCTGAGCACCATTGAGGTGCTTGGCCCCGCGAGGGTAACAACAGGTGGTGGTGTGTTCAGGAAGCTATCCGAGAGCTGACTCAGTCCGTGAGGTTGAGAGGCCCTTCATCAAGGACTTGAGATGTCAGGCCCAATACTGATGACAGATTATCCATTGATGGGCTTGGCTGTGCGGGTGGAGGAAGGAGGAGTGTAGTGGGGCTGTCTGGTCTGCAGCTGGGTGAGGAGTGGCGTCTGTGGTGTCCGATGAACCTGGGCCTGGACTGGGAAGTTCTGCTTCTGCTGTGGAAGTCCTGGTAGTTGTAGCCTTAGTAGGTGAGGGGCTGTTGGAAGCTGTGGAAGGGCTGTGACATCGCCTGGGGTGGAGGAGCAGACCTGGACTGGGTAGGAGCTGCTTCAGCTGGGCCTTGAGGGTTGTGTAGAAGTGCTGTGATCTTCTGCTTCATCACCTGGTACTGGGCCTCGGGCAGGTCCTCAGGGTCTGGCTCATGTAGATGATGAAGGTGTTCCAGCCCAAGGATGCTTTGTCCAAGTGGACCAGCTGAGAGAGAAGTTCTGTGCTGGTCTTCATGGTGTCCCTGATCTCCAACAGCACACTGTGGTCCTGGCCCTCCAGTCTGCATCTCTGCCTGCATCCTCTGGAGCTGGGTGGGGGTGGGTTGCCCTCTGGTGGCTGCTGCTTCTTCCTCCATTTGTGACAGCAGGGCGTCATCTCCATGGGATCCTCCAAGTCCGCTGGCATGGGAGTGCAGCTGTCGGGGGGGTCTCTGCTGTGGGCCCTCTGAAGACACATGCCTGGACAGGGTAGCTGGCTCCTGGCTGGAAGAGAGACTGGCTGTCTGGACTTGTCTGAGGGAGAGGGTGTCAAAGGCTGCTCCTTGGTGCGGATCTCACCCTCCAGGAAAACTGCACTGGCCATGACGCACATCTCCCAGTCAGTGAGCTTGACAGGGCATTCAGGGGCTTGAGCAGCAGGCCTTCAGGGGCTTGAGCAGCAGGCCTTCAGCAGCAGGGCTTTGAGGCTTGGGGTTGGTCCACCACAGCAGCAGTAGCAGCAGCAGCAGCAGCAGCAGCTTCAGAGTCAGTGCCAGGGGGTGGGATGCTAGTTCTGGCCTTCTTCACCTTGCCAGGGCTTGAAAAGTAGGCACGGGCTTCCTCTTCTTGCCTGACTGACGAACCATGGGGTTCTGCAAGATATATGTGGCAGCACGTCTTTCCCCTGTATGCTGACTGCGTGTTGGTTGCATCCTTTTATATCCGCAGAGCTGACGCAATTCATACTCCCCGCACTACGCAGTGAATGCTTTGCATCCGATATACATCCGCGTGGCATCCCCTTTGTTTCTATAGGCGTCGTGATGCATCCGCTTCATCCGCTATGCATCCGCCCTTTCGCTATGTGTCCCTTCAAAATTCTCCCCAGAACCCTTCGGATGTGTCATCTGCTTCCATCCACTGTCATCCGCTAGGCTTCCTATGACATCGTTTAAACATCCCCGCTACATACTACCCACGTCGGTTTTTTCTGTTCTTTTCCATTCTGTTTATGCAGATTTTCACCACTTTTTGGAGCGATGACAAACCGGATGTGACAACGGATGGAGCCACCCCCGAAATTTTGCTCATCCGCTGTGTCCTTTATGCATACGTTTTGCATCCGTCGGCAAGTGGGACCTAGCCTTAATATTGTCATGATTTCCTTTAAGATCATTTTAGTTTGGGCTGATCTGCAGTTTTGATTTATTTTATTTTTATTGTGTGGGGAAAAGGGTCCTATGCAGCCCCAGAATCTGTTGAAGTTGGGTGGCTCTGACAAATTTCAATGAACAAATGAATAGTAACAATAGTTACTTTCTAACCCAGACAATACATGGCAGGTGCTTCCATCGAGTTAAAATAAATACACAGATAATTGTATATTCTTCCATCTTTTCCAAATAAGATGAGGGATTTTTTGGGGGGAAGTGTCCTTCTTAAATGTAAGTTTTTAGTAGCAAATGGGAGAGGGTAGTATATTAATTGCTCTCCGTGTTACTGATAGCAGTAATATTTTTTTCCCATTGAAATTTGTGGCAGATTTTTTTTTTAGATTTCTGTATATGCAAAATATTATGCACATTAATCATTCAGTTCAGATTATCTGTTGCATAATAGACATAGTCCAAAGAATATCAGTACCATAAAAATCCATGAAGTATATAGAAATGAAATTTCAAAAATCTACTACACATTAGAGAGAAATGTTCCAGTTGAAATAAAATACATGCCATGCTTGGAATAAGACCTAGGGATGGAATTTCAGATGCCATAAATTTTCGTAAGTCATACCAGCCAGACTTCTGCTTACATGTGGAAATGGGAAAAATTCTCCACAAGTATTACATTGCATATGTTTTAAGGAAAAAAGCCATCATTTAAGAAAAATATGAAAGATGGAATTCAGACTGCTTTTCTTATGATGTGCACAATTTACATTGCATTCTTTTTTTAATTTCAATTCAGCTTTTTCTGAACTGGTACTCTCCAAATGTTTTAGGATTATAATTCCCAGGACTCTCCAATTGGGCCCACTTTATCTGGGAAGAGAATTGTAAGAACTGCACAACAATTGGGGAATACCAGCTACCAAAGCTGCTGTCAAGTTTAATTAACCTGGAACATTCTACAGAGATGGAAAAATGCTAATCCATACATTTTTAAAAAAAATAAAATAAAAAAGTAAATGAAATATGGAAGATATAGAAAAAAGACAATAGAATCAGATTTATGAAAACATAAATCGGGTTTTTGAAATTGAATTAACATGGTCAAAACGTATCAATTCTTTTCTGATTCTTTTACTTAGCTTTGAGGATCCTAGAAATTTCTAGGAATGCCATTTCAATAATGTCATGCTAAATAACCATTTTAAATTTCTGTATATGTTAATATTTTCTTAGATCTTTCTGAAACAGAACAACAATGTTGTAACTCTTTAATACCAACTACTTTACAAATCTGGAGAGTACAATGGATAGTTCAGGTAATGATAATCATAGTTTTGAATAACAGACTCATTCCAAGTGTCTCAGGGAGAATTTATTTTTCTATCAAATAAATAGGTTTTCTTCATTTTTTAAATAACTAGTCATCAAATAATGTATCACTTCTAACTAAATGTACATTTCCCACATTGCACTATGATTTTTATTCTCCAGATGAAAAGAACAAAAAGTCATACTAACAAACTATGTTAACAAACTAACATACTTATACTAACAAAGTATAAGAGGGATTTTTAAAACCTTTTTGAGATGACATGCTACTATTTAATTTCTCTCTGGAGGCTGGGAAATCACTCAGCAAGCTGTGAAAAAAACCTTTTTCACTGAACATTGTTTTAACCCTATACTCCACAGATGAGACTTGAGTCAACGAAATTGTGCCTATTATTTTTCTTTTTTTAATTTTATTTTTTAAATATAGACTGATATTCAATTGATTATGCTTTTTTTGGTTTGTTCTAGAGGTTTGAAATATCCTTTACCCTCACAATAAATATTACTGCTGATTACATATAGAATTCTATCACTTGCAGTCTGCCTTAGATTGTACTTTTTATTTCTACAATCCTCTTTTAAGCTCAAACACTGATTGGAAGAGCCAACATATTGAAATATATAAAGCAGGATTTCTCAACATTAAAATTTTTAAGATGCATGGATTTCAGTTCCCAGAATATTCCAGTCAGCATTCTGACTGTCACCAATAAAAGAGAATATTTGCAGTTCAAGATTAAAATGAGAAGGTTGGTTTTCTTGCAGACATTCCATTACCCAAACTATAAGTGCTAGTAAGGAATGGGGTTTACTCTCAGTTTATATTCTAGTATTATCCTGGCAGTGTTGATGGGAATAGTCTTGAAGGGCTGTTTACTGTTGGTGTGTTTGTCAATTCTTTGATTGATATATAATTTACTTCTTGATTGTTAATCTGATCTTGGGGTTAATTGATGCTCATCTGAATATTTATTGCTGGTGGGAAGATGTTTTGGTCTTTATGTTTCCTTTTTGGCTCATCATTTTTGCACAGTATGTAGATATTGTTTATGTCTGTGTCAATTGATAGCTAATTTATCAGAGTGCCAGTCTACCAGCAATTCTCCAGCATTTTTGAGCTTGGCTTGGTCTAGGATGGTCACAGTTTCCCAGTTGAAATTAAGTCTGTCCATACATTGTGATATTAAATAATTTTCATCATGTCTTCTGACTTCTAGTTGGTGTTTATGGATGCATTCTGCTAGTCTTTTGTCTGTTTGTCCTATGTTAGTGGCTGTTGTTGCAGTCTTTACACCTATGTTGAAGATGACTCATATTTTTTCTTCTAGAAGGATTAGAATTCTTTTAATTCTTTTGAATTACCCTGTTTCTCCAACAATATGGCCTCCTCCAATAGGAAGTCCCAGCATGTTTTATAGGCATGAAATGAAATTAAGCCCCTCCCCCCAAATTAAGGCCTATATTAAAACATGCGAAATGGGAGGAATGGTGGAGGGGCTTGCTGTTAGGAAGCACTTTTGTTGTACACCCGGATATGGTGCTGCCTGCATTGACCCCAATACAAAGTGCCCACCAACGTTGAGGTCAACATCCAAGCCATCGCTGCCCACCCAAAGATGCAAGGGGGGAGAATTAAGTCACCCCTGAAAAGACAGCCTAGTTATTTTTTCGGGGCTCAAAATTATTATATGAGAAACACAGTATTTAGGGTGTTTTTGAGGGCTATAGTTGATTAGTGTACTATACTGATTTCCATTCTCTATCTGTGAATTCTGGGAATTGAAGTTCACATGACTTAAAATATCCAGGGCTGAGAAACTGTCATATAGATAGACCGTCATTACTCAATTTTAGATCTGAGTTGTTTGTTATACTATAACTGTCTAGGATTTTAGGTATTAGGATAGTTAGTAGTAGCCATTTTGAAAGACTTTAATTTGGGAAGAGCTGAATAGAAGTTGGACAGGGATGGAGATAATTATTTCTTTGGTTGTGAAATGGCATTAATCGGTAACAGTAGTCCTGTTCATTTGTTAGGATTTTAGCAAGGAATATTCCCTCTAGTCTTTCCAGATTCCAAAGTTAATACTTATACAAACTTGACGCTACTATTTTTAATTCCTTTACTCACATATATCTCTGTTTGAGCACTGGCTCAGTGACCTTGAAATGGAGATGAGCACTGCAATGACTAATTATTGTCAATAGCCAGGAGAACAAAATCTGCAGGGACTCTACCTTTTATCTTTTATTCACATACATACATAGATATTTTGTTGCAACCTTAAATCATTTGTTACAAAACAAATGATTTAATTTTAAATACCATCTGCATTCTATCAGTGCCCTTAGGCATTTTAGAAAATATAATTACTCATTTGTCAGACAGATATCTTCCTTAGCAGGAAAACATACAGACAAATTGAGATTATGAAGGCATTATAGCAGTCTAGAATAGGGGTGTCAAACTCTTGTCATCATGGCAGCATCATGTGACTTTTTCCCCCTTCACTAAACTGGGTGTGTGTGGCCAGCACATGACACATCCAGCCTGTGGGCCAGGAATTTGACAGCCCTGTTCTAGAAGTAGTGGTCAGTGGCCTGGTTTGTCTTCTAATAGAATAGCAAAAGAGAATTTGGTATTTGTGGGGAGATGGCTTCTGCAAAGACTTTATTTTATTTTATTTTATTTATATGGTACCCATTTAATTTGCATGATTCTGGGCAGCTGAGTAGTTTCATTGTCTCCTGTCCTTTGTTGAAGTGTTAATATGCATCCAAGCAAGTCTTATTTCCTAGCCTAATATATCTCACAGTGAAATTGAATTTTGTGGGATTTTTTTCATACCTTTCTGATTCCAAGCCCAATAGGTTGTGTGTATCTTTGCTAGTCTGTAATAAAAATTGACTGATTAAATGTGTATCTGTTATTTATTCATTTGAATGAATGCAGGCATGCATGCATGCATTACTTTTTCTTCTTTAGTAAATTTTGTAACAATTTATTTATATGAGTGTTCAAATCTGCAGGATCTAGAACAATCCATTATTTATTTGGTAGAGAATGTGCTCTATATGTAGTGGACCCACTTTATATCCTTTTAAGGGGATTCAAACTTTGTGAGATAGTGGGTGCAGCATCACAAATCTAGCCCTTTCCTTATCGTATGTACATTAACATTGCATGAACTTAAAATAAGGGTAGCATTCAGATAGTGATGTTGTACCCATCATGTTGCTTCTCCATCTTAGACATCTCTAGTTGTAAAGCTGAGGAAAATCCTTGGAAAGATATATCTAGGAACAGTATATCCCACATGAATAGTTGGACTGAAAAGATTGTTCTGTGTATGCATAGTCATATGTTAAAGTAAGCAGCCCAAAATACATAATTCAGACATTAAACTGCTTCTTTACCTATATTAACAATGAAATTGTGACTTTACCTTCTTTGGGACTGGATGATAGTCATAGAAAGACTAACTTCTAGAAATTGTTTTGAAATTATAAACAATAGAATAATGAGTACAAGATGCATAAATATAATAGTGAGCCTGCCCTAAAAATGCTTATCTTGCCTCTAAACAGACCATAAACTAAATATTGCTTAAGCATTTGGGCAGTTTTCAAAAAAACTGATTACTGAAATAATCCACAGAACTAAAATTAGAGTTCTCATATCAACCTAAGCTGAAAAAAGCCAGCTGTTGCAGCCATCTATGACTACAAGAGCAACAGATGATCTACTGTAAGAGCGCATTATGTGCCTGGTGCTTTAGAGATAATGCAACCCTCTTTAAAATAGGAGAGGCACTAGCGGTGTGCAATTGAAATTGAAAACTGCTACTTTGAGTCAAAAGTCCTTTTTTACCAACCTTTTAAGCCCATGTCACACTGCACCAACGGATGGAAAGAGGATGTAAAATGGAGAGAAACACTTGCCATCCGGTGGTTAACGCGATTCATCCGTTTTGTACTCACTGCCTCTGTTTTTCATCCTCTCTATCCGTCCAGCATCCATCGACTGAGGTTCCATCAGGTTTTCGCCCTTGCCTCCATTCCCCAGGCTCCATGTCCCCATTGCCTTGTTGGAGGTCCACGAGCCTGTTCTGCAAGACTGGGTAGCGGGTGCGCATGAGATTGTGCAGCATGCAGCAAGCTCCATGATCCTCCTCACGGTCTGGGCGATGCTGCATGGTGGTGAGAAGTACCTGGAACCTGTTGGCCAGGATGCCAAAGGCGTTCTCCACCACCCGCCTTGCCCTGGACAGCCTGTAGTTGAAGATCCTCTCTTCACGGGTGAGGAGTCTGGAAGTGTAGGGCTTCATGAGGTAGGCTCTGAGGAGAAGGCGTATCCCCCACGATGAAGTAGGGCACATCTTGCGTGTCATTGGCAGGGCATCTGGATCTGGAAGCCCATTGATGAGGTTGCGTTCCGGCCCCTCCTTGAGGTCACTGCATTGTATACCTGGGCATCTGAAGATGAGCCGTTGCTGAAGCATCGATGTACATCAACTTGTAGTCAGCGTCGATCATGGCGAAGAGGATGATGCTGAAGAAGCCCTTGTAGTTGAAATAAGTGGACCCCGACTTGGCTGGAGCTTTGCAGGCCATGTGCTTGCCATCTATGGCTCCAACGGTGTGGGGGAAGTTCCACTTCTGATACCACTGCTCTGCAACTTTCTTCCAGCCTTCTTCAGTGGAGGGGCACTGGAGGAGCTCCTCCAGGTATTCTTCGATGATGGCCTGCACCACTTCTTCTGACCACAATGCTGATGGTGTTGTGTGGCACCATCCAGCCATACTGCATGCTCCTGTAGGTGATCCCTGAGGCCAGGTGGCGCAGAGTCAGTGCCACCTTGAGCCCAGGGTCCAGGCTGGGCTGTAGGGTTGGTGCTCGCTTTGGTCAACCTGGGTCTCAGCCGGTCCACAACTTCATCAAACATGGCTGGAGCCATCCTCATGAGTTCTGGAATGCATGAGTGTCTTCGTTCCTCAGCTCCACCATCAACTTGTTGTACAGTCCGTACTCTGCTCTTCTCCCAATCCATCTTCGGACCCAGACACTTCTTGGCCGCCGCCTTTTCTTCCCGTAGAACAGTTGAAAGAGCCTGTAGATGGCTTCGCACTTGTTGCATTATGATGGTGGCTACCAAAAGGAGTGTGTTATGATCCATGGTGGACCATGACTGGATGCTGTGGAAGGGCAAGAGCCAGATGAAGCCTGCAGAGGTCTTTGCACAGCAGGGCTGCTGGACTGAAAGTGAGATCCAGTGAGTTGCTCCCCCTTTTATTGGGCAATATAGGTTTTCCACTATGTGTCCTTTTGCATCCTCTAGGCATCCTCAGACATCCTTAATATCCGAGATAGGTCCCCTCTGCGAATGTTTTTTCCGTTTTAAATGCTTTGTATGCGAGCTGCATCCGCTTTTATCCTTTCTCCTTCCATACTACTAACGCTGCACGTCCATTCCGCATCCGTTTCGCTTCCTCCCTGTGTCCGCTTTCTGCTGGAGCGGATTTGAGTTGCGCGGATGCGCAGTGGATGCCTAGCAGATATAGTGGATGCGTAACGATGACGACAAATGTAGAACGGATGTTCCCCGTATGCGTTGTGGATGCAGAACGGACGCTGTGGATATATTTTCTGCTCAAAAAAGTTTTGAGCAGCTCAAAACTGTTG
>BHFT01073202.1:0-29424 GCA_004320025.1 Laticauda laticaudata
ATAAGAATATTTCATTCATTCAGATCTAGGATATCTTATTTTTGTGTTCCCTTTATTTTTTTGAGCAGTGTATTATTGATATCTTTGGCTTGCTATTCCTTACTCTTTTTCTGTGCACTAAATAATCTTGTTTATCCTAAAATGGAATGATATAATGGGTAGATGTATGCTCTGTATTATTCCAGACCACCAGTGACCTGTTGAATCATCATTTCATCGATGTTTCCTTTCCAGATTCCTCAATGCCTTCAACCATGGCAGAGCTTCCATGTGCTTGAAAAGTTCAGAGAGATATTCAGAGATGTATCTGCCTTAAAAGTAGTCCATGTTGAACTGTATATCTATACATACAGTTCATATAGCATATGATATATATAGCAGTGGTGGGCTGTTTCCAGTTCAAATGACGATCTAGCGAACTGGTATGAACGATGATCAGTTGGCCCCACTCATCCACCCAAGTCCAGAAGGTGAGCTAGATAACTTCAAAAGGGCACACAAAGCACATGTTCACAGAACCAGTTGTTAAACTGGTTGCAGCCCAACACTGCAATCAAGATAATGCTTGATCTACAACAGTTTTGTTTGAAGTTACAGAGCCATTGAAAAAAGTGACTTCTGATCATTTTTCACATTCTGATGACTGCAGCATCCTCATAGTCACATGATTAAAATTCAGATGCTTGGCCACTGACTTTTATTTATGATGGTTTCAGTGTCCATCAAGGATCATACCATTTTGCGACCTCCTGACAAGCAAAGTCAATGGGAAAGCCAGATTCACTTAATCACCATGTTACTAATTTAACTACTGTAAGGATCTACTTAACAAAATCTGGCAAGACAGGTCATAGTATGGAGCAAATTTCATTTAACATTTGTCTCACTTAGCAACAGAAGTTTTGGGCTAAATTGCGGTCGGCTAAATTGCGGTAGCAAGTTAAGGACTGTCTGTATAAATAACTCAACACGAAGGCAGTCAAACATCAGATTCTGGCCTAAGGAAGTGTTTTGCGACATTGTGTATTATGTCATAAACTGCTTTATGATGATTTTTAGGTCATGAAATGTTTCATAAAATTTTCCAAATTTAAATTTGACAGGAGTTATAGGTCCCAGATTTTGGGTGTGTTCTGTACATTAGCCTGTTTGAAGTAACTTGACTCAAAAATTCTTGCCCTGTGAAGCAATGTTTTACACAGTTAAAGAACAGTTTTAGAAGTATATAGACAAAGGAAAGGAGAAATATTATTGTCAAAACAAGTTTTGTTTGCATTATACGTCAATTCCAGTTGCTTAAGAGGCTAAATTATCTCTATTGGTCTAGGGGTCTGTCAAAATCTCACACAGAGAGAGAGAGGGAGAGAAAGAGATTGGTTCCTTTTCTATTCCATGACAACTGATATTCAGAACCACGGGCTCTAGAAATAAAATTAATTAATTAATTAATTAGTATTGCTAAAGCTACTTTGTATAAATTGTTTAATTCCTGAAGCCATTAGCCACACTCCATCTTGTGGTACTGAAGTCTGCAAATTAATTCCATCTTCTGTTAAAAAAAAATACATGCACATCTATCTAAATCTAATGCTACAATTTTTGGGGCTGTTTTTGATCGGCCTATATCCTGGTGTCCTCTATCAATCGATCATTCAAGTATTAACCTGGCCTAACCCTTCTTACTATCCTAGCCAAGGAAAATTAATGTAGGTCCTCCATATGAAAGGTACTACCATATTGTGATGTTACAAAGCTAGTTTACCATTGGTTCAGTTTTCATACATTCAGTTTTTAGCATGTTAATGAAACTTGTATAATAATCAACTTTACTAATAAAGCTCAATTTTTAAAGGAATTTGTGCCTGAGAAAGACACAGAATTATAAGCTAAAATATGTAAATGCTTTTTAATTTTAAGATTGTTCTAAATCTTTAAACCATTTCACTTTGTTATCAAAGCACATGAATGTTAGTGTTTTTCTATGTGAGACCTGGGAAAAACCTATGTGTACTGATTGGAAAAGATTATAGGAAGTGTGGACAACTTCATGTTAAAATAGTTCTTTTGACAACCAGTCTATCTTTGGGTACAATTCAGGGAATGATTTGTGATATATAAATGTTGATATAATTTATGCTCAAGATATCCAGAAGATAATGTGTTCCCTAAAAGCTTGATTGTCTCTTAAAGCCCTTGGAGAAGCTTTAAGGAAAAAGATACTTTCTCTTTTTCTTATTAGAAATTTTCAGTATAATAAAATATATAAAGCAAAGTACAAAGATAGAAGACATGGGACACAAAACAAAGAATGCAGCTTCTCAGTATTACAGCAATTCATGGGCCTGGGTTGAAAATATGTCATTGTAAAAATTAAGCATGACTTCAGACAACTCCACAGTACCTTTCCTGCTACTGTGCTTAACATTTTGTTATGAAGTAGCCTTTGAAAAGATGTTAAGGTAATGCTTAAGAAAAAAATATATGTATGCATTTCTCAAAAAAAAAAATATTCCACATTCCACAAGAGATCTGTAGAATTAATAGGAAACGAGAGGAACAAATATTGGCTCCTTAAATGAGATAGTTACACATACTGCTTTTGGCTGACGTTATAATCCATATTGTCTATAAATCAAAATACTGTTGCTATGTATATTTTCTAAGACTTTCAAGCTTGCTTATTAAAGTTGGTAAAATTTAGCTTGAACCCATATTTCTCCTACACTCCTTTTTAATGATCTGTAATCCCTTAATATGGTGTAGAGTTATTAATAGGCAATATACATATTTCTAAAGTAATAAATATTTATATCTACATTTCTGATAGTACTGTACTCTTTTTTTTAAATGTATTGATTATAAAGTTTACTATTTAGAATTCTGTTCCTACCATGACTTATTTATGTCTGTATTGCTAGATATTTGAACTAAGAGTTTCATTGTACAATATATTTGGAAGAATTTCTCATAATGAAACTCCTAGTAAAAAATAAAATCGGACAAAACCATTTCAACACATTTATTTGCCAATTTGTATCTACATTTGAATAGAAAATTCAATTATCCCATAAGCAATAACATAATTCATACACTTTTAATAAAAATTCTTAGTTATTCTCCCTTTTACATAAAAATGTACAATAGTGAACCAGGGCTGGTAAGCTAATGGTTGATTGTCTCATGTGATGTATATAGAAATTCTGGTTCAGTTGCCATTATTTACTGCTTAAAAATTTCTCATGTAGCATGGCTAAGGAAGTCTTCCACATAAGCTCTAAGACTGACATTTTAATTAAAACATGTACCACAGAAATAAATCTGTGGTTTCTGTAATGGTGATTTTTTTCACCATTATTTTAGGTGATACTATAACACAGGTTTATTGTATGTGGTATACAATTGATTTAATATCTGGACTTAGTTGATGGGGTGGTGGGGGTGGGGGTGATGTATTTGTAACATGGGTTCTTTAATACAAACAGAATATCTGGTGTATATATAACCATCCCTGTTGCATTCCATATTCAGAGTAACATTCTGGTAGGTGAAAGGGATTGGCCTCTTATATGTTCCTAAACCATGCAACTAATTTTTCCTATATTTTTAAAATAAAGAATAACAATTAAATGTATAAAATGTACAAAATGATTCAGGGTCAGTACACTACATATCCTAAGTATAGTTCTGGATCAATTACTCAAGAACAAAATTGATATGAACAATGCATTCCATTCAGATTTATAGTTCAGCTTGTTATTCACTTGACATTTAATTAGGTTTGCATCTAGTGGTTCTTGTCTTCAATTTATAAACAGAACAATTTATTTTAAGTATCTTCATTAAAGAACAATGTTAGTTAAACCAGTGTCATGGTAGATAATAGATATCCTTTTTGATTAAGTGTGTGATAATTCTTGCATGTAAATAGATTTCTGGATGTAAATGCATGGACTGAGGTTCCATATGCATTTCTCAGATGAGCTAACAATCAATACTATACAGACAATAATATTGTATTAACCCATGTTTATCCATTTACTCTTGCTCTGAACTTCAACAAAAGAAGATTGATAGACCTAAAATGATAGAACTTGCCACATGTTCTTGGGTTTCCAGATTGGGAAGCTGTGTCGTTGGAAAACATTCAAAATTTTCTCCTGAAGGAGTTTTCACTATATTTTTATTGCATATATATATATATATATGTATGGCACGCACACACACACACACACACACACACACATATATAGTAGGAGTGTATGTGTGTGTGTGTGTGTAACAGTAATAGTAGCAGTGCCAAGTAATAGCAACATCAAGAAAGAATATGAGAAGCTGGAAAAGTAACAAGGCCTGAAGGTGAAAATAGAAAGGATGTGGAAATTAAAAGCCAAAATAGTCCCAGTGGTGGAAGAAGCATTTGGGGGTCTAAATCCTAAGTTAGAGAATAACTTTAAGAGATTTCAGGAACATCAGAGTTTTTTGTCCAGAAGAGTACAGTGTTAAGAATATAAGATTTCTTTCCTTTCTTCTTTCCCTTCCTCCCTCCCTTCCCTTCCTCCATCCATCCCTTGAATGCTTTTGTTTATTAAAGTTTTCCTTACATTTTTAAGGATACTTTTTTCATGTAAAGCAAATTATTTATTCATTTATTTAATTCTTAGACTTATAAGATGTTGATTGCTGAATATTAGGACAGGGTGTGCAGGAAAGTTGGAAGGTTCTCAAATTGGAAGGACAATTGTACATCATTCCAGTAAGAAGAAACAAGGAGATGGCTTAGAAAACTGCTGTGGATGGATAGGGAGCTTTCAACTCATATGTTAAAAAGAACATGTGAGTTTCCAGTAGAACAGTGGCCCCAACCTTTTGGGCACCAGGGACCAGTTCCAGAGAGGTTTTTCCAAGGACTGGGTGGCGCATGGTTTCACATACTGCCTGCATAATGTGCAGCGTGGCCCTATTTCTGGCATGCCACAGACCAGTGCCAGTCCATAGACTTCAGGGTTGGGGACTAGTTGAGAACATGACTGAGTATAGCCTGGGCATCATTGCATTACATTAAATGCATACAAATGGACACAAGAAAAACTTACAATGACCACATTGCCTGAGAAATTTTGGTAGCTAGACTTGCTGAATTTAGGAAACATAGGGCTGGATGATCTCCAGGGTCTCTTCCAAACTTTACAATTTATGTTTCTATAATTTATTGGAAAGGGGCAATAACCATTAAATGAGTCTATTATGAAGGTATTTTCCAACTCATTTCCATAGACACCTTGTTTGTTTTTGTTTTTTGTTTTGCATAAGACACATATTTGAAATGGTTAGTGTCCACAATTGTTATTGTTTAGTTTTTATTGGCTTACAATCCCTAATAAGTGCAACATATTGTCTGTTGGAGAAGTACTGTAGGCTATTCTTTATGATACTTCATACTGAAGACAGATATTCTTCATATGTCAGAAACAATGAAAACATTGTTATAACAAATTGGGAGGAGAGTAAAACCTCACTGGCAGACCTCTTCTTCCAATGATTCTGTAGTAAGAGATAATTATGCTAGACTGGACCTATCTAGCTGGTGCCGGAGGGTTTTTAGCCCTTCTAGCAAAAATTACTTCTTTTGAGTTCAGCTCTGGGAAAATAGAGGCTTTGGATCTCCCTCCCTGAAGCCAATAACAGACAATATAAATCTTGTGCTAATCTGTAAACATGAAGTTACTGTGCAAACATGAACTATTGCACGAGAAGAAACTTTTAACAGCATACTCTTTTTAAATCCAGTGAATTCATCTTTTCAATTTGTGGAAGAAGATCAGAAAGAAAAAGTGATTGACTTGCCGTATAGATGGTGATGATGGAAGAGATTTGATTTTTGGAACCATAATATAAGTATCTCGGATTATATACTACTGGCATGAGATGTACTTCATATGAACTGGTGATGTGTTTGGTCCAACATGATGATCAGGAAGGGGTTTAACTTGAATCCTACGACTATTGCATATAATAAGGTGAGATTGATGGTAAATTGGGAATATTGATTTAATGCCCACCATATACCAAAAAGGTATATTAATAAACTCTGAACATTGGGATTACAACAGTGGTCCCCAACCTTTTTTGTACCAGGGACCGGTTTCATGATTATTCATTCTTCCACGGACTGGTACCTGAGTAACGCGAGACTCCACCGCCATCCGGACGGCTCTTTGTTTGAAGCCGTGCCCCCCCCTTTGACGAAACTAAGGCACGAGGATTCCTTTAGCACCCAAATGCCACTTTCCAACCAAAAACCTGGAAGCACTTTCCAACCAAAATCCCGGAAGCAACCAAAAACCCGGAAGCGCTGTCAAAATAAGATGGCGCCCAAGCTTTGCGGCCTGGTACAAAATGATCCATGGACTGGTACCAGTCCACGGACCAGTGGTTGGGGACCCCTGGATTACAAGACAGGAAATGTTAATGGGAAAGGTGGATGAGAAAAAGAAGGCATTTAAAATCAGATGCAAAAACTGCTAAGAAGATATCAGAAGAAACAATTCATTTGTATGAATTCATACAATTGTGTATGAATCCACATAGTCCCCTTATTTTGGCCCCAAAAGTCCTTTGAGTTTCTTGCTGAGGACATGTCCTCACAACCTTTAGTCTCATTCAGCTTGCTACTAAAGCAAACTTAAAGATGGCTACAGGTGTTTTGATAGTATTTTTGTGTACATTATTCCAATATGCTACAGTGGTACTGAGGCTAGAGTGCAATACTGCAGACTACTTCAGCTGCCTGCAATTGGACAGATTGAATCTCACCAGGCTCAGGGTTGACTCAGTCTTTCATCCTTCCAAGGTGGGTAAAATAAGGACCCAGACTGTTGGGGGAAATATGCTGACTTTGTAAAACGCTTAGAGAGGGCTGTAAAAGTACTGTGAAGCTCTATATAAGCCTAAGTGCCATTGTTATTATGCCACCCTAGGACATGTAGACAGTTATGGGCATGTGAAAGAGGCAGGCTCTTCAATAACACCTATTCAACTGTTGCATCTTGAATGTACAAAACTGAATAATTCCTATATGGCAACCATGAGATAGAAGAATCTTAGCCAGATAGTAAATAACAAGTTGCTAGTAATTTTTCAAAACAACCTGTCAATATAAATTAGAATACAGTAGTCTTTGTCTTAAAACAATTTAGTGACTGTCAAAGTTACAGTAACACTTGAAAAGGTCACTTACAACTAGTTTTTACACTTATGACTGTTGCAACATCCTGATGGTCACAAGATCAAGATTCAGGTGACCTGCCCCAGGTCATGTGATTGTCATCTGTAACCTTTCCAGCCAGTTTCTGACAAGCAAAGTTAATGGGGGAAGCCAGATTTGCTTAACGACCACATGGTTCATTTAACAACTGCAGTGATGTGCTTAACAACTGCACCCAAAAGGGTCCCAGAATCCCTAATAAGCCTTGCTTAGCAATGGCAATTTTGGACTCCGTTGTGGTTGTAAGTCAAGGATTACCTGTACTACACAGCTTAACACATTTCCACATATAGCAAAACCTAGGTACAGATATACCTCCAGATGTACAGGCAAGCCGCCTCCTGAGGGAGGAGCAAAATTCTGAGTGACAGGAGTCATTCTCGCTCTGAGACACGAAATAAGTATGGCAAAAGAGGGTTTGTGGATGAGCTATCTAAAATGGGTTTCCAACCTTGGCCTTTTTAAGACTTGTGGACTTCAACCCCCATGGGAGTTGAAATCCACAAGTCTTAAAGTGGACAAGGTTGGAGACCCCTGATCTAAAAAACATGAACTAAAGATCTAAAAACAAATGGACATTGCATTTTAATGTTGTCATAGGTGTCTTTAACTATTTTGTATTGTTAGCTTTGATTTTTAACTATTAGCTGCATAGAGTTGTTGGTGGAGGGAGGAAGAAGGAAGTGGCACATTGTCAGGGCTTTGTACCTGGTATGGCAATTAAATTCTCCCTACTTCCTATTTAACAGCAGCCTGGAATCCTATCTCCTGTAAATGCTACTACAGTAGCCACATTTTAATCCTGGGCCTCTTCCTGCTGTCTTTTCTAATCTGTAGCAATTTATTTCCCATTCTTGAAGGTTTCTGCTATCTGTCCTTTGATTACAAACAACTTTCTCTAGAGTAAGAATCAATATTGCCTTCCTCGCCAGCCTGTGAAACCTTGCATATATTTAAAGAAGATATCAGGAAAGTTAAATCTTACACCAAACTAGCATTACCGAAGGAATTTAGGAACATTTTTTCTCCAGAAATATTCAGAATAACAAGAAAAGACTTGTATATATTACTCAGTGAAGATAGCAAAGATTTTCAACTCTGCTTTGGTTTATTTTTACCCCTTCCCTAACAAGCAGGTATATATTTCATCAGGTAACTTGGAAGAGCAGAGTGGAGTTTGGGATTGATGGAAACATGGAAACCAAATGCCTATTGACTTTGTATAAATTCATACAAAGTCAATAGGCATTTGGTTTCCATGTTTCTATCAATCCCAAACTCCACTCTTATTGACTCCACTCTTATTGCCTATTGACTTTGTATGAATTTAAATCTCCATAGTCCAATGAATGGCATTTTTGCTTGCTGGAGGAACTTGTTATGATGATCTATCTGACTGAAACTTTGATTCTGAGAAATCCTGCATAACTGGTGAAGGGAAAAAGATACGGGAATGAAGGAGAAAGGGAGATAAGTCAGTTTGATTTTCATACCTAGGAAGATTTTAGAGTAGATTGTTAAAAAAAAGTTACCTACATTGCATCCTGAAAACAATGTAGCAGTTGCCAAAAATCAAAGAAGATTTGTCAAGAATAACTCATTTGTTTAATACACAATTCCTTGTAGATTGGTGAGCATATTGCAGATTTAAAATTTCAGTAAATGTATTATTGATCTCAGTAATGCTTTTGACAAAGTACATAATTATGAAAGAGGAAGAGATGAAGAATTGGGTAAATTGAATCTTCTGAAGTAAAACAAAAAACCAAAAATGTGAATTATTTGAAAAAGATGCTGAATATAATAGAATGAACTGTGATGGACACAAAAGAAGATTCCTTTATTTAGGAAAAATGCACAGGTATAAAATGGGTTATGTCTGACTTAGTAATAGAACTTTTGAATATTATCTTGAAAAAGTGACATCTTTGGAAAACAATGAGCATTTTATTTGGAGGATGTGAGGCCTTCCTTTCTTCCTTTACAATTGCATAATATGAGATGGATAGATGAAAGGCAACTTCTTTAGACAAGGAATAAGTAACCTTGCTAATTAAATAAAATGAAACTAAACATTTACACTGGATACAACTTTTTGAAGACGTTATTGTTGAATTTTAAAACTGCTGAATAGTTTTTGTCACACCTTATAATAAGTGTTATGTAGGAGAGTTATTTGGAAAATAAAATACAAATTCTGTCTATTTAGGCCTGGTAGAATGGGGTCAATTTATGAAATGATTTAGGAGGCGCTATTGTGCTGCATTCAAAACTAGAGCTTTTTTCACAGTTATGCAGCTATGATTTAAGTGGAAACATTTTTGTGCCTGTTTAGTTATGAAATATGTTTACATCTGACTTTGAATTATATTTTGGAATAAGGTGTAAAACATTCTTCCCAACTATCAGCATTAAAATGAACAACTTTTTTAACACAGTGGCTGCTGGACATTCTCTGTCCATAAAATGGGAATTCTGTCATTATAATATTGTTTGTTTGTTTGACAACATTTGTAGCTCTCCCTATTGTTAGAGGACTCTCTGCAGGATTTTAAGCCTAATTTAATTTTTAGCCTAACAGAATAATTTACTGAGAATTACAAAATGTGTGAACTTTTCCTTGGGTACTTCATAAAATTAATGTTATATGTAATTACTTCCAGGCCACAAGTTACTTTTGTGTAAATGATTAAAAATCTAAATGTTGTGAATAAAAAAAAACCTTTGGAGTAATTTATTTGTTGTGGATTTTACTGCACTACTACAGAGAAAAGGCAGCCAGATGCCATAAGTTAAAGATCGGGTAACATTTGGCTCTTGGGATTGCTCATGTATCATTTCCAGTGTCTCAGCTTGCACTTTTTAGTGTTATTTTGAAATGGAACAAGAAAGAACACTGAAGTAATAATCTGAAACTCATATATTATGCTGCATTTCAGAAACAGGGTGAATTCATACAGATGTGTTTGTAATTTGAAAAAGTGAATTCTCTCATGCAGGAAAATTTTAGTATGTCTTGGGGAAGCAAATAAATCAGTTACTTATTTAATTTATTACATAAAATCAAGATTTTGCTGAAAGGATATTCAGAATTTGTATTATTAAATTATCCAGATATTCTTTGTGAGGTCGAAGGAGATTTCAGAACATTTCCCAATGTATGGGATAAAGATATCTTTTTAATAAAAGCAAATAAGAACCAAGCTTAAATATTAACCTTCCTGAAACAAAACTTGGACAGATGTTTGCTAATTAGAGCAAAACCAAGAAAACTAATAAAACTAATTTGTCTGACAGGCCATGAAATAACACTTTTATTTTGGCCTGGTGTATCGTTCTTATAGACTAAAAGTATGAATTGCTGCACTAAGCACTTCCATCTACCGTAACTTCTGCAAAAGGGATGCTTCATGGTTTTGTTGAGTTTTACTTCACACATTCTTCAATTTTAGTGTGCTAGACACTTTGTACATTTAAGCTATTTGAAGCCTGTCATTTCTTATTAAATCTCACATAGGTGAACATGTTATAGGTGTTTAACAATGATTTTGAATCATGAAATTTTCAGGCTGCCCCGAAGTGTTTGAATATAGCCAATTAATTAGTCCCGCAATAAATTGTATTCTCATGAGATAAGATTTGAATCAAAAACTGAGGAAAAAAAAATCTGAATTGAAAAATGGAATGGCATTTTTGTATTAAAGTATGTAATTATATATAACATGAATGCTTAATTTCTTCAGTAGTTCAGGTTTAAACATTAACTTAAGGAGATTATTAAAATTAAAATTAGTATTTTGGGGGAAACGGAAAATGTAACTCAGGCAGAAAATCAAACTAATTTGAGAGAAAAAAGATACAGGTGGGCAGCTTATTCAGCAGCATGAACTGAGTTGTACAAATGTGATTTGAATTGTTCTGCAATTAATGAGATTATTATACTTATGCATAATTAACACAACAGCGATGTTTGGCATGTGCTATAAATGGTACAAAAAGATTCCTGGTATACTTGTTTAATATTTTGGATATAAGATGTGAGGATGTTAGAAAGTACATTTGCAGGTATTAAAACTGTCAAGGTAAAGGCGCATAAAATGACATAGTAGATTTCTATCAAGGAAGTGTGCGGACTCAATAATACACATGGTACCTTTTCTTGCAAAAAATCTCAAGTACCATAGGAGCTTTGAAGGTGAAACCACTAAACTGTCAGATACATTCTCAATAAATTCAGGGTGTTAGTTTAAACAGGGTTGCTTAGTATTCAGGGCCAATGTGCCAGTAACATCCTGACAAACTTATGATTGAGGTACGGTTCAAATAATCACAATTCAGTTGTTTGATTTAGCAGAAATAATTTTCAATAAGTGTGTAGATTTTATTTCATGTATCAGCTGAGAATAGCTACTAAAGAGGCAAATATGAACAAGAAAAACATTGTATCAGTTCTGATTAAGATTAAAGCATTATAGGAAAGTTTGCATATTGTGTTATTGGGAAGTAACATGGTCTGTGTTCAGATTTTCCATGAGTAGTGACCACCTAATGTTTACTCGACTGCATTCTTTTTGCTATTACAATAGGTTAAAATTTCTAACTTGAAATTTGCATTGTGATTCCATGTGTAGTGTATTAAGAGCCAGAGTATCTTAAATATTACATGCTCAGGTAAAATAATTTGCATTTCTCTGTATCTATTGAATGCAGGGGTTTCCAAACTTGGCAACTTTAAGACTGATGCACTTCAACTCCCAGAATTCCCCAGCCATCATTTGGGGAGGAGGGTTTGTTTGTTTTTTTGTTTGTTTTGAGTCAGTTTTTGACTACTGGTGATTGCCTATACAAGACCTTGAAGTTTTTTCTAGCAAGATTTTTCCGAAATGGTTTGCTGTTGCTTCTTTCCCAGGGCTGAGAGAGAAGAATTGTACCAAAGTCAACCAGCTGGCTTTATGCCGCAGAGGGGCCTAGAACTTACTGTCTCCTGGTTTCTAGCCTTTAATTCCATGACTCCAAACTGGCTCTCTAATGTGGTACATTTTGGACAGCTTTTGTCTAATGCCTAAAAACAGGGAGAAGCTTACTTGGAAGAGGAAAAAAATCTATAGATGTGAACCATTAATGTATCATGAAAGCTTCCACTGATAGCCACTATCTGGTCTTCCAGAAGCTAGGATAACTAAAGAGGATTCCCATATAATAAGCAATCGCAAATTGGAAAAGGAAGTCTTTTAGTACTATGACTTCAGATAATTTACTATTAAAAAAAAAAAAACCTAAGCAGATTGAATGGATGTGAGGCAGAAGAATGAAAATGTATTTCCAGTGCAACAGCCCCCATGGAATTTTTCTCTAGCTATTTTTTAAGCATTATTAGTGACAGAGATATTCAGTTTGTGTGCAGTTGCAAAATATCACAGGCTCAATTCCTGGCCTTCCCAGATAAGTTTAAGGACAGCTATTTGTCTAAGACCTTCAGAAACAGCACACTTGCAACTTTGAGAACTTGGGGTTGGGAGTGGAGGTTCTACCATAATTCTAGACCTATTTACACAAATCTAGATCAAAGTTCACACACACGCACATTTTTTTTGCCACAGCTTTGAACACCTTGGCTGTTTTTGGAAGAAGAGGAAGAAAACTTTCCTTACTCTTGTCTCTTGCTTCATCAATTTAAGTCAGTCTTTCTAACCTCACCCTGAGCACTTAGCAACCTACTGTTTTGAATTTACCTTTTCTCCAGTCTAGTTACAGTTACTGGGGAACGTACCTGGTTGCAAAAGGTGTTGATGAACCTTGATTTCACCATCAAGATCACAGTGAATTTTGCAAACAGTGGAGTGATGATGGCTTACTAATTTCTAAAATTAAGGGTTTTTTTGTTATAATGGTACACACCCATTAACTACTATTTATACATTTATGGGGTCATATGTCTTGATTGCCTACAGTTCTGAAGTTAGAGATGAAGTAACTGTAATGATCTACAACCTAGTTGAGTTCACTGAATTTTTCACCAAGGAACATAAACAGAACCTTGATCTGATTTAAGGAATGATTTACGATTTAAGTTGGAAAAATTAAGGAATGAAACTATATAGGCGTTATTCAGTTTTGAATACTAAGTACCTGAGAATTCAGCAGTATAATAATAGATTGTTTTATTATGGCTGCTTCAATAAAAGATGGATGCCATGTCTGTACAATGTCTGTACAATGCCTAGACAAAATTGATGTGATGCTTTGGTATTCTGGCTCCAAAGGAATACCATGATAAATATTTTATTAACAAAATAGCAGTGTTTGGAATAACTGAATGAAATTGAACGGTGGCAGGTTAGAATGGAAAAAGTACTACCATACAAAGACATTAATTATTCATAAACACTGAATGTTGGATACATTTGAATAGTTTTAAATGGATGAGACAAATGTAGGGAGGTAAGGCTATTGATGACTACAGATCCTGATGTCTACTTATTAGAAAGACGGTTTCCATCTCATAAAGTAGAGGTTGTATATAGTATATATGTTTAGAATTACAGAAGCAAATTATTTAAAACAAACAAAAAGGCAAGGGAGGAAATGCCTGCAGGTATCTATAAAGTTAGTATCTATAAAGATCAAGTGTGAAAGATCAAATTCACATGTGAAGGTCCAATTAAATTGATTTGTTGCTACATAGCCAATGGACAGGAATCTTCTCAGCTAACAACACTGCTTGAAGTTAGATAAGGATCAGCAGGAATTCAAGGGAGGTTGGACTTAGTTTGCTTGTAGCTATGTAGGAATTCTAGGCTGATGCCTCTTTTAACTCCACCCCCAGGCTTTATCACTTCTTCTCCTATATCACATTAATTGGGAGGTATTTCTTCTCTTTGAACAAAGCTTGTTTTATTTCCTGCCTTCTAGTTTTTGTCCTCATTTTATTTTCCTTCCTTTCCCTCTCCCCCAATTTAACCCATTATCCTGTCTTTTCCAGTATACAGGGATCTATTCTTGTGTGTCAGATTTTGTACAATATGACTGAAAATCTCAGTTCTCCAGACAATAACTTCTCGTTCTGGGACTCACTCATCTGGCAGAAAGCTCATAGATCTGGCACAGCAAGATTAGGGTGGTTTTATTTTGGACTAAAATTGAACACAAGAGGTCCTCTTACTATTATACCCAGGCGTCAAAGTTTGTATATAGGTCTCTGAGGGCTTAAATTCTAGGCTATTTCCTCCCACCTTTCTGAATCAGTGGGATATTTGGCCATTCTCTTGATAGACAGACCATCTCATCTGATGTCCTGGTGCTCTATAGACTGGGTAAACTGCTAATGCCTGCCTTGCCAACTTCATTCTTTACATTGTATCTTTTATCTACCTATCTTCTGGACCTGCCTATTTTGGAAAGTTGCTTTTCTCAGGAATATACACATATTCATATTGAAAAGAACATCCCTCTGGAAACATATTTTCTATTGTCATATTTCTTCGTGGGCTTAAATGTACATATAAACTTAGCAGTTCTGTATACTATAACAAAGGCAGTGGTCTTAAGAACCTGACACATTGAACAAATTGGGATGTCATGTAAGGAAGATTAAGTTGATTACTGACTCCTTATATTAGGACATACGTATTTTGTCACTGTATTTCCTCCTATCTATTTTATTCTGGAATTAAGACTATATATTTTATTTATTTTATTTTATATTTTATTTTACTGATAAAGTCAGAAGACTAATCAGTCAGTAAACTACTACTACATGTACATATACAGATACTAGTTGATTGCAAATATTATTTGGTCAGGTTTATTTATGAGCATCTTTAAGATTAGTTTCATCTGGGCATAGCAACTGACTTTGACATGTCAGAAAAAGTGGGTACATATCATCCTCCTTGACTAACCACAATCAGGACCGGCAACTTGATTGTTGAGCAAAGCAGTTGCTAAGTAAAACAGCAACTGTGCTTATGATCTTACTTCAGTTTTTCCTTTCTTTCAGGCATGCAAAGGTCATAAATGTGAGGATTGGTTGCAAAGTTACTTTTTCATCACCATGTAACTGCATATGGTTTCTAAATAAGGCAATTGCTAAATGAAAACTACCTCTATTGCCCAGGATTTTGGCAGAGTTATTGCGAGTCAAATGCAAAGCATGAAAAAGTTCCATATTAAATTGAACAAGGCTATTTACACATTGTCCCAGTAAATTTTGCATTAAGAATAATATAAATAAGATATCCAGAAGCATTTTTCTGATGTTGATTCACATTGCAGTTAATACCTCTGCTCTTGTCGTACACAGACTATTAATTTGCTTTAGAATATGCTATAATAGAAATGAATGCTTTCACAGAGAACAATAAAAATAAAATTTAATTTATCAATTACTGGTGAATCATATTAATCCAACTCCTGTTTCTAGTCATGTCAAATATCTAGATAGTATTTTGGGAATGGCTGCTTCCCAGTACTTTTTCTGAGACTAGACCGATCTTCCCAGAAAATAAATGAAAGCAAGATTAAATAAAGTGACCTACAGAAAATAGCAGTTACATGGGTTTGCATTGTGGTAACTATATTTTGTAACTAGTTATGGCCCTCATGGAAGCCATTTAGAAATGGGAAAGCTCCCCAGCTGTTAAGTGGAGGACTACATGTATATATTGCAATATATAGGTAGTTATCCACAACAGTTCATTGAGTGACTGTTCAAAGTTACAATGGCACTGAAAAAAAGTGACTTATGACCATTTTTCACACCAAGTATTCCCCAAAATAAGACCCTGTCAGAAAAAGCCACCAGGTCTTATTTTGGGGGGGAATGTCATCCACTGACTCACCTCACTTGCTTGCATTTCCCCTGGCCTCCTTTTCACCGTCAGAGGCTTTCAGGAACTTCTGCGGCCAGCAAGGCTTTCCTGAAGGCTTCTGCAGCCGAAAGCAGAGCTCTGGATTGATCTGGAGCTCTGTTATTGGCTGCAGAGACCTTCAAGAAAGCCTTGCTGACCTTGCTGGCTGCAGAAGAAATGGGCCAGCAAGGCAGGAGTCGAGGGATGCGAGGCCTGGCTGCAACTGTCTTAATTTTTACTCATGCACCCTGGAGTGGTGGGGTCTTAATTAGGGCTGATTTTGGGGGTAGGGCTTATATTGGATACAGGTGTAAAAATCAAGCTAGGACTTACTTTTGGGTATGTTGTATTTTTGGGAAAACATGGTATAACTGTTGCATCCCCATGATCACATGCTTGACAACTGACACACATTTATTACAGTTGCAGTGTTCCAGAGTCATGGGGTCCCCTTTAGTGACCATCTGACAAGCAAAGTCAATGGGGAAGCCAGATTCACTTAACCATGTTACTAATTTAAGAACTGCAGTGATTCACTTTACAAATGTGTCGAGGAAAGTTGTAAAAACAGAGCAAAAAGAAATTTCTCACTTAGCAACATAAATTCTGGGCTCAATTGTGGTGATAAGTTGAGGACTACCTGTATTCTCAAAATCTAAAATATACCCAGATGGGGAATTCCTGATGTAGTTTAATTTAATTTTACTGATAGGAAAGTTCCCTTATTTCTGGTGCTCAGGGGAAGTTTTCACTGTGGCAAGACACTGTTGGAACCAGTATTTAAGATAAGGATCTATGAAACCAAATATAAGAACTGATTGTGTACACTCCTCGTTGTCTACTAAATAAGAGCTTTTAAGTTGTCAACAAAAGATACTTGCAAATTGGTGGAAGATGAGCATGGCCTGCCTAAAGCTAATTTTATGCAGTCAGTGGCCTAGTTTTAAAACTTGTTTTCAAGAGATCAATTCAGATTTCTGTTCCTTCCCTTGAAGCATCAATGCTTTGGAGCAAGTTACAGCTTTGCAAAAGAAAAGAAAAGAAAAAAAGGAGAAAAATGGTATGGTTGCCTCAGATGGAAAGCTGTGTTGAGTTCTGTATTCTCTGACCTAATCAAGGAATGCAGGAAAGGAAGGAAACTCGGAATATGCCTTAGATTCAACGGCTTGCAGTCTCAATTCGTGATTGTTCAATTATGAAGTTTTGTTCAAATGAAATAATTTCAGTGTGCTAGGGAACCTAAAAAGAACTCATTTTGTAAGGTTTAATATCAGAGATTATGGCATTACAGGTAGTCCTATAGCAGTTCATTTAGTGACCATTCAGAGTGAACAACAGCTTTGAAAATAGTGACTGATTACCAATTTTCATACTTATAACCATTGCAGCTGTGGTCACATAATTTACATTCAGATGCTTGACAGTTGCAATGTCTTGAAGTCATGTGATGATCACCTTTTATCACTTTCTGACAAGCAAACTCAATGGGGAAGCAAGATTCACTTAACAATCGTGTTACTTACTAACTTAACAACTGCAATGATTCACTTAACTGATGCAAGAAAGGTCGTAAAGTGGGGCAGAACTAACTTAGAAGATGTTTCACTTAGCAATGTAAATGTTGGTCTCAATTATGGTTGTAACTCAAGGGCTATCCATACAGCCTAGCTCAGAATAGCATCTTGCATGACCAAGAAACTTTTTATACTAGAGTAATCATTTTAAATAGAACAATCCCAGATGTTTGTACAGATAGTCCTCAACTTACAACCACAATTGAGACCAAAATTTCCATTGGTAAATAAGACAGTGATTAAATGAATTTTTCCTGATTTTATGACCTTGCCGGAGTTAAGTGAATCATTGCAGTTGTTAAATTAGTAAGTGAATCTGGCTTCCCAATTGAATTTGCTCATCAGAAGGTCGCAGAAGGTGATCACATGACCCTTGGACACTGCAACCATCATAAGTATGAAGTAATTGTCAAGGGTCTGAATTTTGATCATGTGACCATGGGGATGTGACACTGTTTGTAAGATAAACAGTCGTAAATCACTTTTTTCAATGCTGTTGTAACCAAATATTGTAAATTGAAGATTACCTATGTAAAATATGGAATATAATCCTCACAGGGCAGTGTAAAGAGTACATTGAACACTGGACATCTCCATTCACATTCAGTTTTTATTTCCATTTCTTAAATTACAACTTCATGATATGACAGAGAACCTCAATGGTTATCAGGATCTGGTTGCCCTTACATTGAATTGCAAGCCAAATGGAATTAGGCCTGGTTATTATTTGGATGGGGAATTCCAGGGAATATCTCAATGTTTGGTCAGGCAGGGAAAGAAAGAAAGAAAATTCCCACAAAACGGCAGTATTTTCATTGGAGTTGCCAAGAAAACTGCCTGGGAGTCACATGCAATAAACAGGAGTCGAGCTACATTTAAAGGAGAATTGATTTGGCTCTTCATGGAAACCCTATTTGAAGACAAACACAGTAGAAATCCCAGTTTTTTGCACTTTGGTTTGCTTGAAACAGCTTATTGTGTACCAGCCAGTATATTTCGGACAGCCATGACAAGAACTTTGTTCCAGTAACTATGGTAAAGCCAGTGAGTGTACTAAAGGGATGACTCAGGCTTCAAATGATGTGAATTGGCTCTGATCCATGAACTAGCAGCATGCAAAGGCCAAGTATTGGGTAGGGCTGAGCATGTTTTGACTGAATGCAGAATAGTGGCTTCATAACAGAACGCTATGTTTCCATACGTCAAGCTGATCAGGAAGGAAAATGAGCAGGCACTAAAATGGGGAGGAAGTACAAGGGATTGAATTCCTGTGACATATTAAACTGGTAACAATGCTGTGGAAATTTCTCCAAAATGTTACTTTAGCTTCATCAGCTAAAAGTATCATTTTAAGTACTGTACAAAGAAGGAAGAAAAGCTAAAGGAGTCTTTTTCAGCATTGAGCACTGCACAAATTGCTTGAAATTAAATTTGGTTGAATTAATATGGCAAAAATGCATAATAACTAAGGCAAAGCTTTGCCTGCCTTGGTTTCAATGTACTGCTATTTGTAGAAGCCAACATGGATTCATAACTTGTGCTGCCAGTGGAATTCATTCTATGAATCAAACAATATTCATATTTTAATAACATCTTGGTAGCAAGAAATTTAGAGCGCTAATTCAAAACAAGGAATCCGGTTCAGAAATTGGCTGCTTACAGCTTTTGTCAGAACTTTTGGGCTTGATTGTTCCATAGTGAATATGTACGTGTTCTCAAGATGTGTAAAAAGATAAATTTGACACTGGTCATTTTTCGGGTTATGGCAGTGCAAAGAACATAGTAGCCTATAATAACCTATATTTTAGATTGATAATTGTAAATAGATTGATTAAATAATTAGATTATTCTGTTCTTTAACAGTCACTGCACAGGGATGGTAAAATTGTGGCCTTCCAGATGTTGTTGAATTATATAACTCCAGAAACGACAGCCCTGCTGACTGGAGCTACAATTCAGCAACTAGCTAATAAATGTGTTCAGTGTAAATCTTAATGCCACCTTGCTTGGACTTAATTATGTGACACTGTGTATTGTCAATTACTTTTAGAAACTATCCATCATGTTTCAAAGACACAAGTTTAGCTCAGAATAAACCATTATTTACAAATAAATAACCAATTGGAGGGCAAAAAAATCAACAGTTTCGTTTTATTAATCCAGCCATTGTTACACCTGTGTGAAAAGTATGTTGTATATGATTTTACATACAGTAATTTAGAAATGTCTTAAGATTAGGATATTTAGGAAAGCTCAAAGCTGATTATTATATAACAATAGGCATATAGCTCAGAATCCTCAGAGAATGACCAATTGGAAATAAGAGAGGCATTATATATTTAGCTGCCATCAGGTATTCAAAGGAGAAGAAATGGCAGAAATGCTTAGCTATGGGGGATTTAGGTTTGGGTTGCTAAGTGACTGCATTGACAGTGGCAGTTATTTCATTTTCCATTGTGAAAATAACTGAAGAAACTCATACAAGGCACATTTTCTGCTTACTTTCTTGGCAGGTGGTATTGGTGCTTCCTTCCAGTGCCAGCTGATCCATCAAGACCACATCTGTACTGATGACAGTGACAAGGTAATTGAAAATAATGAGAGCTAAGTGCAAGTTCCTATTTCGCTAGGTTTTTTAAAAAATAAATATTTATACATATTTAGTTTAAAATGTTACCATTGGCTAAGGCAGTTTGTTTGTTTCAGTAACTGTATAGATGCACATAACACTACATATTTATATATCGGACTATATTTATACACGTGCAGTGCAGTGTTACTATCTACATATAGTTTACATACAAAATATAAGGGAATGATGTTATTTTAACTCAACTTTGTTTACAAATCTTCAATGGTATTCAAGAGCAGGATTTAATGTTCAAGAAAGCTTTTAACAAGAACTGATTGGACATTTACAATTTCAAGTCATTGAAGATATTTATGCAAGGTTAGAAGGTTTGACCTATACAGGTGGTTCTTGACTTACAACCATTTGTTTAGTGATCATTTGAGGGTTACAACGATCAGCATTTGATCCCAAATCAATATTTGGATGCTTAGCAATAAGTTTCATACTTATGACCATTGTCGTGTCCCAGAATCACCTTTTGTGACCATCTGACAAGCAAAGTCAATGGGGAAGCCAGATTCACTTAACAACCATGTTACTAATTTAACAACTGCAGTGATTCACTGAACAACTGCAATACAAAAGCTCATAAAATGGGGTAAAACTCACTTTAAAAATGTCTTGCTTAGCAACAGAAATTTTGGGTTCAGTAGTGGTTGTAAGTTGTTAAGGACTGCCTGTATTTGCACTTTTTTTTCCCCAGGATCAGTGCATGTAAAAACGTTTCAAAGTTTTCACTGAAATACTTTTTCAGTACTGTAGTGGTCTCCAAATTGATGAATAATAGCAAAACATGTGCTTCATTCATTTTGAAGAAACGAAGCTCTTATGAAAACATGCGTGTATTTAATGCCTATCAAGTTCTTGGAAGCCCTTACAATTTTGCAGTGGTTGGGACTGGAATTTCACTGACCCGTATAGTTTCTTAATCCTTCCTCTGACTAGCAGAATTGAAGGAAATTGCCAGAACTGTGCACAGAAATTGGACAAATTAGATATTTTCTTTCTGCAGAATTTCAATTCTAATGTATTGTTTATTTCCTTTCTGTTGCATTCTTACCAAGCATTTGAGAAATGATTTCCCCATCTATTCTTTAAACTTAGTTTTGGCCATCTCAACTCAACAACGACATTAATGATTAGATGTGATGCAATAAATGGCATATAGTACAGCCTTATAGATAATATATATTTTTGGTCTATAAAAGTTATCACTTGAACAACATGATGCCTCATGATGTATAAAAGTGAATTTATTTTAGACTATGTAGAAAGACGCTAACTTAACGTATACTGCTCAAACTAGAAAAAATTGTCATGACTTTCTTATCTTTAAAGAAAAGAACAAGCATACTTTTCTGCTACTTAATAGATTCATCCTAGGAGAAAATGTGTTATGTCTCTTGTTGTTCATTTTTGCTAGGAAAGGAAAGAAGGGTGATGTCTGCAGAGTGACTTTATTCTGCTTTGCTAGCCTAGGATCTATGGGACAAGAAGCTTCCACTTTAATTTTTAGCCTCTCCCAGGAAGAAAGATGAAGGTGGCTTATTTTCTTTCATCTCTTCACAGTGCAGCAATTGGTGGATTTCCTCCTTGTGGGATAAAGATCCACTAATTGCTCCTCATAAGGAGTGATAAGGAAGTCACAAGAAATTTTCCTATAGTGGTGGCTAACTCTGCCGACTGCCAGGAGTTCAATCCTGACCAGCTCAAGGTTGACTCAGCCTTCCATCCTTCCGAGGTCGGTAAAATGAGGACCCAGATTGTTGGGGGCAATATGCTGACTCTGTAAACTGCTTAGAGAAGGCTATGGAGTGGTAATGTAAGTGCTAATGGTCTTAATACCTGCTGGGACTGGGGGAGAGATGAGTTTTGATAGATGGCTAGAGCTATGGCTGTTGCATGTGAAAGCTATGTAGAAACAAGGGCCTCAACTGAGAGGTGGTTTTAGAGACTTCCTGGTTTGCAATATTCTCTTAATAATTCTGGATGCTGCTTTAGCGTTGACTGTCTTGATATCACTAAATCAGCACTAGTTTTTTAACACAGTGGTAGGCCAAGATCTGTGAGAGGCAGGTCATTCTAAAGGGGTCCTGAGCGCTTTCACTAGTTTTTGGAGTGCCATGGCTCCTTTCCTGTGGAGATATATCAGCCCAGCAACACAAACTAAAAAGCCAGGAGAAGAATGTGACCATGGCTAGATAGAAGGGGATATGCTCTCAGTAGCTGAAAATAGCGAATTCTAGCTCTTAGTGAGACATAAATCATACAGGTAGCAAGGCTTAATTCCAAAGTTGGAAAGGACTAATTCAACATTGGGTCAGAAACAACAGAATTCACTTGGTGTTATAGGATGAAGATGTGAGGAAGGCTACATCTCAAGGACTTGTCCTTAAACAATGGCCAGGAGATGTCCTCAGGGAAAATTAGGAGCATGTATTAATGTGGATATGCTCTTCGGAAAATCTGCCCCTCTTTCCTACACAAATAAATGCACGAGATGTCTTCCATGCAAACATTTTCATACCTTAAGCCACCAGTTTTTGAAAATGTTTTTTGAAAGCAAGTAACTGCTAGAGTGTTCCTCTCCATAAATGCCAGTTTCTCCCTTCTCCCTTGGAAATACACAAAGGAAGTAACTTATGGCAATTATTTCCTTTCCTGTTTCAAGGCTTCATCAATTAGGAAGTAATGGAATAACTTTTTTTTTTTTTTGGAGGATGAATTCTGGATACCTGAAGGATAGTTTTTTGCAGACTCATTTTTTCCTTCCATTCAATTGTTTCCAATTCTTGGATGCTACTTGAACAAATCTTAGTGAGAGAAAGTGACTGGCCCAAGGTCACCCAGCTGATTTTGTGCCTAAGCAGGACTAGAATTCATGGTCTCTTAAGTTTATAGCCTGATGCTGTAACCATTACACTAAACTAGCTCTCATAGATCCAAATAGCTAAATCTTAATTGAGTGTAGCTAAATCTTAATTGAGTGTACATTATGATTAGGATCCCTCTGAAACATAAAGGGATGTCTTTTGGATGCTTTATTCCCATGCTGCTTTCCTGGGATTTATAAGTGGCTGTGAATGTCTTAGCTAGCTGCAAAAGAGGAAAGAAAAGGCGAACCAGAGCAAGCATTGGCATGTGCCTATCAAATTTCCACTTAGCACATTGCTACCATTGCTGTTAGCAGCACTAATACAGCAAGGTTGCACAGTAAATGTATTGCTTGTTTTCTGCAAAAGAATGGTGGCAGAAGACCAACCTACTTTTCTTTAAAGAGGTTTTTTAAAAAATGGTTGGAAAGCACTCCTGAAAGTTCAGTTGCTATATTATTTAATGGTATTATCTGTTCTGTGACTTCATCTGTAGTTACTGTTCACCAAGCAGTGACTGAAGAGAGAGTCTTCTTAATAGTAACAATCATCATTCCACGAAGAAATAGAGGTAGCCCTCATATTCTCTTATGTTAGGTGACAGGCTAACATGCTTGTTAACCCAAGCAATTTATAGAATAGATATCGCTTCAAGGCTAAAATACTGCCAGACAAATACTACCAGATACCTGAGGGCAGGCAAGAAGCAATGGGTGAAAATTAATCAAGGAGTGAAGCAACTTAGAACTAAGCAGAAATTTCCTGACAGAACAATTAATCAGTGGAACAACTTGACTCCAGAAGTTGTGAATGCTCCAATATTGGAAGTTTTCAAAAAGATGTTGGATAACCATTTGTCTGAAGTGGTGTAGGGTTTCCTGCCTAGGCAGGGGGTTGGAGTAGAAGACCTCCAAGGTCCTTTCCAACTTTGTTATTCTATTCTATTCTATTCTAAGTGTGAGTTGTGTAAAGTATTTCTGTACTGGTATTAATTAAAGATTTTTACTGTAGAATAGCTAAAAATTATCCTTTATTGCAGTGGCCCCCATTCTTTTGGGCAGCAGGGACTGGTTTCGTGGAGAAAGGTTTTTCCACAGACCGAGGGAGGCATGATTTTGTGTGTTGCCTGCATCCCGTAGATGGGGCTTCACTTGTTTGTGCGGACTGGTTTCTGACATGCTGTGGACTAGTTCCAGTCCACAAAACGGGGTTGGGGACCTCTGCTTTATTGCTACAGTTTATACTTTTTTTGCGCTTTCTTAAAAATATGCTGACATGCATTACTTTACTTTTTCTGTAAGAAAATACAAGAAAACTTCCCCATTAATTCTACTTACACTGTGCTCTTTTTGAATGTTCATGTGTGTGCTGCATAAATTTCTCACATCTAAGTATAGAAGAACAAGTAACTGACAAGACTGTGGAATGAGAAATTAACAAAGGCGGCAAACCTTGATGACCTAGTTTTGAATAGATTTTTATATCATTGGGAAAATAATTTCTTATAAATCCAGGAATATAATATTCTGTAAAACATGCAAAAAGAAGGATAATTGATTTTTGAACTTTGGAGGTAGTGAGGCATGCTCTAGGTCCATGATGGTGAACCTATGACACGTGTGCTGGAAGTGGCACACAGAGTCATCTCTGCGGGCATGCAAACCATCCCCTCAGCTTAGTTCCACTGCGCATGCGTGCGCACCTCCCACCATTCAGCTGATTTTTGGGTATCTGCCACAGATCCATGGGGGGGCGGGGCGCATGCAAGAGACGTGTGCATGCGCAGGGGTTGGGGAGCCGGGGGTGTCACCTGTGCATGTGCACGGGGTGGGAGATCACAGATGCATTGCATTATGGGTGCAGGCATAGGTGCACACTTCTCGCATGCATGCGCGCACACTTTCAGCACACGACAACAAAAAGGTTAGCCATCACTGCTCTAGATATATATGACTTTGTTCTTGATTATGTATGAAAGACAGAATAAATGGCTTTTTTATGTTATGTTACATGTGAAGTTTCTACATCCATCTGGATAGTAAACTAGGATTATAAAGTCCTCATTTATTCTGAATTGTGCTGTTTTCCCTCTGTCTTGCTTTTATTTTTCAGTTGATGATATTTTTCTTTCCCATGAAACTGAAACAGAATTTATTAAACAAATATCAATATTTAGTTTGTGCCGAAAGTGTGTTTGATAAGATTCCATAAGCACCCATTCTCTCAAAACATTCAGATGTATGACACCACAAAAGTTATTATTTTAATACCAATATAAGAAGCTTTTGGGAGAATTTCTTGTTTTGAAATTCAAATTTAAGTATTAAGGTTTTTCAACAGTTCAGTGTTATTCAACAAAATTAACGAACAATAGTGCTGTCCCTGAGCCATGCTCCAGGTGTAGAAATTAAGACACCAGGGCAGAAACCAGAAGACTGTGTGTTTTAGTCCTATATTAGTCATAAAGGTAGCTGGGTGACCAATCCCTCTGTCAGACCTAGGAAGAAAACAATGGAAAACCAGTTCCAAAATCTTGCCAAGGAAACAGCAGGGACTTGGCCAGGCAGTTGCCAAGAGTCAGCACTGACTCTGAGGCCCAAAATTCCTGCCCCAAAGTGCTCTCTAGGGCAGTGCTAACTAACCTTTTCAGCATCGAGTGCCCAAAGCATGCCCATGTATCTTCAAATTGCAATGGGCGCGTCCCCTGTGCATGCACATGCATCACCATGCACGTGCCCCACCTTTGCATACACCCCGCCTTTGAATACATCCCACCCTGCGCATATGTGCATCCCTGTGCATGCATAACATCCCTGTGCATGTGCCCTGTCTCCCGCAAGCACCCCGCGCATGCATGGCAGAGACCAGAAGACCAGCTGACTGGCAGGAGTCACATGCACATGCACGGCAGAGCTGAGCTGGGGCGACATCTCACGTGCCCACAGAGAGGGCTCAGCGTGCCACCTCTGCACACATGCCATAGGTTCGCCATCATGACTCTAGGGTATACTTTGTCAACCTCAGGTTTTATGTAAGCTTGGGGTCTGGCTTCCATCGTTCCTGAATTTTGGACTTGCCCAGGAAGGAGTATATACATCTAAAGATTTTCAGATCATCATCATTATCATCTGTTTGATTACGTGAACATGAAAAAACTTTATTTTGCCACCTAGTTTTTAAGCATGTTAAAGATTTATTCCCTGCATGCTTCTGGGATATGATTTTATAATTGCAAATAAGATAAATAAGAAACACAAATATATTTTGTATTTATACAGGGGAATTTTATTTAAATGTGCCTCATCTTATAAAGAGAGTATAAAGTAGCTGAGCATTTGCAACAAAGAGCTTGGAAAAAATAGCTTCTTTCTCTGAACAACAAGTTTTCAGCATTGTATATTTTCACTTTCCTTAGGTGTTTTGACATTTCAATTCAGTGTCAAATTTAACAGTTCCTGCCTCATAAAGTTACTTGGGTATTGTAAGTGAAAAACTGTCATATGTATCTTCTCCCAATTAAACAATATATCTGTGTCAAAGAGACAAGGTTTTTTTAAAATTGCAAAATGCTTGTTAGTAATATTTTCCTGAGATAACAAGAGATAGAAAATGTTTTTGCAGAACATTCTGGATTTAATTACGTATGCTGATTCAGAGGATTTTAAAAATTAATATGTAATTGAAACTAGAGGATTTTTTTTTTCAAATTGATAGAAAAAGTTGGAATTTTTTTTTTGAACTTTTATTATTGTGCATGATCACTGCAACAAGATTATTATATACAGAAAGATGGAAAAACTCCACAATACTCACAATGGAAGAATGGTTGGTGAAAATGATGGAACTTGTTGGATGGCTAAATTGACTTCTTTGATCAGAGAAAAGAAAATTTGCACATTTATTGCTGATTTATTGCCCTTATAGATATTTTGTATGAAACAGAAAAAATGAACTTATGATTTATGGTTTTGATGAGTAGATGGAATGGATTTTAGAAATATGAGAGGTATGTTGTATATTTAAAAATAGGTAAACATAACTGTTGTAAAGGAAAATTGAAAGCTTCTTCGTATTTTTTTCTGTTTCTTCTTAACTGTTTTTCCTTTTAACTTCTTTGATTTTTCTTTTTCTTTTCTTATATTACTTTGTATTTTCTTTTAAAAATTAATTAAAAATATTTTACAAGGCTAATTAATGTTATGCATGTAGAGTAGGTGGTGATGTATTGAAAACATAACAGCTGTGATCGAATCCCATGGCATACTGGATCCCAAAACACTGGCTGGAAGAGTCTGAAATAATACTGTGTGGTTTTCTGAATGCACTTGGAAATTTTCTCCACAGCTTTTGAAAACAATATCAAGTTCTGCCTGATCTGAGATTATAGAGACAACTCAGGCTATCCAAAGGCCCTCTGCCCTTTTACAGAGTCACGTCAGACCTTTGGCTTTGAGGGAATTGAGAGCAATTAAGAAGACTGGATGATAGTTGGTATACAAATGGAAGAACTCATGACATAGATCAGATCAGGTATAGATGGAGATCAATTTGAAATACTACTTTTTAGCAGCAGAAACAATGAAGAATGTTCCTGTTACATCAGCATGGAACAAGTGTTTCCTATATTGTATACCATTTTGCTCACCAAGACATTGGAATAGGGAGAGCTAAACAGATAAATGTTTTGCACTGAATAAGTCACGTCCCATTTAATGGGTCACCATGGACCCATTTTGATTTTGGTATTGCTGGGGGCAGATCAAATAGTACATCCTCAGCAATTATTTTTGGGATGCTTGTCAGATTGTAGAGTAAAAGAATGTGGTTAACTTGAAGAGATAAAGCTACCACATGCATACTCAAACCTTTTCAGTCTTGAATGATTAAATTAACCAATACAGAATTAACTCCTAGTTAATTTGGCCTGATCACCCAAAGCAGGTGATCAGGGATCCTAATGGGCAGCATGTGTTACATCTATTAAAGAAACTCCTTTGATCTAGGACAGCTGCATATTTATAGGCCAATCTCAAGTATTTATGAAAAAGGTGGTATATTTGCAGCTCCAAATACATATGAATGACACTGATTACTTGGGCCAATTTCAGTTGAGCTTTTGTACAGGATATGGTAATGAAACTGCTTTGGCTACCCTGATGGTTAATCTATACTGAAAGCTGTAAAATAGGTCCCTTGGTTCTTTACCCTCTTGATAGCTTTTGATAACACTTATATGACATTCTATTCTAGACTATGTAGTAGGGTTGGATTCGAGAATGCTACAGGTTAGTGATGTCAAACTTGCAGCCTGATGGCCAGATGCATCACATGCTGCCCATACCCACCCTCGGTTTAGTGAGGGGATGAAAAGTCACAATAAGTCACGTGTCAATGTGAGTTTCACACCTGTGCTATAGGTAGCCATCATTTATCAGTGTGGAGCTCTACTGCTAATCAGGGTGGATTTGATTTAAATCAAATTGATTTAAATCTTTGAAGAGCAACTGTCATCAGCTGCTGCAGCAGCTCCTCCTCTGACCCGCTGTTGACTCACCGATGGTTCCATTCACTTTGATGGGACGGCTGGTGATGCGGCAGTGACACAACAAAGTGAGGGATGCAGCAGACAGCAAGTGAATGGATGCCCAATAAGAGGCGCTGCCATGATGTATCTGAAATGACAGGTGCTTTTTAATATTATATTTATAAGCTGGTAGTCTGCTGTTTGGCACTTACACCATTGACCTCCAGTATCCCACAGTTCCATCCTAATTAGCACCTTCATGAAACCACTGCATAGGGAAGCCATTCTGATGGCATGCAATACTGCAGCTGTTTGTTACCACTCAGCAAATCGGTACCTTCAGTATTACCTTCTTAATAATAGGCTGGATGAGGAAGAACAAACTGAGATAAAATCCAGCCAGTACTGATGCACTATCCCTTTTGCTAATAAAGTCCCCAGTGAATTAGGTGCTTATCATAGTAATTACAAAAGTACAAGAAAATATTTTTCCCAAAAATTTCCATTTCATGGAGCAAGAATCTAAAGGCCCGGTTCCACTGCACTTACGGATGCAAAGAGGATGTAAAATGTTAAAAAAACCTTGCCATCCGTTGGAAAACGCTATGCATCCGTTGTGTACTCATTGCAAATGTGTTTCATACGCTCTATCCGTCGAGCATCCGTCCACTGAGATTTCATCCGCGCAAGAAGTTTTGAGCTGCACAA
>BHFT01073203.1:0-15943 GCA_004320025.1 Laticauda laticaudata
TTAAAAAAAAATGTTCAAAGCTTTTTTTTTTTTTTACTTTTGTCACAAGCCTTGTTCATTATGAGCCGCAGATTCAGACTATTTGCTAATATTCTGGCTTAGTTATGTGCCCTTCTTTCCACTTTTTATACCAGTCCTTTTTGTCTTTCAATTTATCAGAGAGTTCTTTATGCAGCCATGCTAGTTTCTTTTGAGAGCTGTTATTTTTCTTCATTGCTATTGTGGTAGACTGGGCTTTTATAATCTCACTTTTCAAAATTTCCCAAGATTCTTGAGTTGTTTTCCCCTTGAGGATTCTCATTCATGGAATCTTTCCCAAGTACTAAGTTTATTGAAATTAGCTCTCATAAAATCCAAGACTCTAGTTTCACTGTCCTATTGTTTGTGCTTGCATAATGTTGAATTCTAATATTGCATGATCACTCCCTCCCCCCAAGATTCCTGGAGCTTCAACACCTTCTATCATTTAATCTCTGTTAATGAGAATTAAGTCCAATATGGCTGATCCCCTTGTTCCTTTCTCTACTTTTCGGGAAAATTTTTTTCTGTTATGTTTGTCAGGAACTTGTTTGATCTTCCATCTCATGCAGAATTTATCTCCCGTTGATGTCAGGGTAGTTAAAATTCCCCATTATTAATTGTGATGTGCTTCTTACATACCTTAGTTAACTGACTAACAAAAAGTTCATCTATTTACTTTGTTTGGTAGAGTGGCCTATCATATACACCTATGGCAACGTCATTTTTCCCCCTTTTACATTGACCCAAATGCATTCAATGCATTTTCATTGTTGTGCTCTATTTCTGAAGAGATGTAGTTATTTTTTATATATAGTGCAACTCCATCTCCTCTTTCATTTGGTCTACTTCTTTTAAATAATTTAAATCCCTTTATCTGTATGTTCCATTTGTGGGTTTCATCCCACCAAGTTTCTGTAATGGCAACAATATCATATCTGCTCTAATTTACTTGAATTTTTAATTCATCCTATTTATTCCTCATACTCTGTACATTGGTGTATAACATTTGATCAATTTGTTATGAAAGAGTATATTTTAAATAGTCATGGGTGGCTACTGTCAATAAAGTTATTATCATTGGACTTATCAACAATCCATTCCCCTCACTCGTTCTTTTTTCCTATTCCACTTAATCTCATGAATTCAGTGTATAGAATGTGAAAGATGTGTGTTTGTACTTATTTTCATAGTCATAATGTACACTGAAGATGGTATTTAATTTCATTGTACAAGGTGCAATGACAATAAAGTAAATTAAACTAATGAACGTATCTGTATCCTCTTAAACAAGTGTGCTCAACCTACAGCCTACATCCTGCATGTGACCTGGTAAGTTAGTAATGTGATCCCTCACGATATAATAAAAATATTAAACAATAAAGGAAATTTGTTCTTTATGTATATATTCACTGTATTATATATGTGGCCCAAGAAATTCCTCTTAATGAGGCCTAGGCAAGCCAAAAAGTTGGACACCCATGTGACGTCTTAAACTATTATAATCTTTCATATGTCTAATAAAGTTGGTTTATAGTCTGCAAAAGATTATGCTGTAATGTATTCAGTTTTTTTAAAGCTAAAGATAGTCTTAAATCAAAATAAATTATTGTAACGACTATATTACAAGATTACTATTGCAGTTAATGGGAAATAAGGCTAGAACTGAAGTTATGAAAGTAAAATGAAAATATTCAAAAAGAAAATTATCAATTAAAGTGACCTTATAACAGAATGCTTTTGATTGTGAGATTTGAGGGCTAGGATGCAGAATTCAGATCATTCCAGTGACATTTCTGAAACAGATTGTATAATATGCTTTTTAAAATAGGATCCAAATACACCAAATCACTATGAGCATTTACACATGATGCTTTTTTCCTTCATGCATACTGGTGATAAGCACTTTATATTGCTAGTGACTCCTACATAAATATATCCCTGTGTTCATTCTAAAGTAAAATGTTTTCTTACGTGTTACATAGAGAATCACTTTATTTCAATTCAGTCTATGTTTAAGTACCAGCTTTTTTTTTTTAAGATTAGGGAGTGGATTGGCAGAATAAAAATACTCAGCTCCTCTCTAAAAGAGAAAGTTGTTGAGAAGAGTACTTCCAAAATAAAATATAGAGATCTTCTCCCATGACTACATTCCCCAATAGCCTAGGAAAACAACATAAAAGTTGCAGTGTCTATTAAGAAGCCTTATTTAAATGGCCACCTGCTCTGTCATTCGTTTTAGTACATTTCCTTCTCTCTTACATGGGAATGGAAGTCTATTCCTTGCTTCCTTTGATTGACACTTAGAAATCTGAGTATTTTCCACAGTATTTGCTTTCAATTAGATAGATGGATAGAATTCTTTTTTGGCCAAGTGTGATTGGACACACAAGGAATTTGTCTTGTGTATAAAAGAAAAGAAAGAATTCGTTAAGAGTCAAGAATCATACGGTACAACACTTAATAATAGTCACAGGGTACAATAAGCAATCAAATCATATTAGGAAACAGTCAATAAATTACTGTAAGGATATAGGTTTGCTGTTTAATGAGAACCTCGATTCCTTTAGATTTTTATATTCCAAATTCAATATCTTAAGTCCTAACAAAATCGGGATGGTAGATTTTCTATTTGTATCAAGCGCTACAAGGATGACTTTAATGTCGACGAGCAGAGTAAGTAAAAGATGTGTAAACAGGATTTAATTCTGTAGGCAAAGAAATGGGAAAACAACAAAAAGGAAAGCGCTGGTTTATATTCTCAAACAGGTAGATTTAGTAACTAAGCAAAATCCTAAACTTAGATTAATAAGATACCCAAAAACCAAAGCATGAAGATGAAACCTTTTTACAACCTTCGGGTCAGAATCGGAACTACGCTTCCCAACAGGCCCTGCGGCTTTTATCTTTAAACGGAAGTAGGTCATTGGAAAGACGATTTTAAAAACTACGAGAGGAAGCCAGCAGTGGAGCCTGGGTTTTCTTAAAGGGGACGTATCTATTTCAGAAGCTTTGGTTAGAAAAGCGGGAAGGTTGCAAAGCAAGCAGAAACCTGGCGCAGGTTCCAGGATCTGAAAGGCAAGAAATAGCAGAGTAGCCCATTATTCGTTTTTAAGAAAATGCAGAAATAGCGAGGGAGAAAAGTGAAAAAGTGTGGAGAACGTGAGTAAAGAAAGGCTGTTTCAACAAAACGGGGTGGCAGCAGCAGCAGAGCGAATATAAAAGTAGTTGTCGGTGCAGGGGTGCCTTTTGGAGAGGATCCCGAGCATATATGTCGACAGTTTAGCACATAAGACCGATGGGCTATAGGGAAGGGTGGGTTGGAGCGGAGCGGGATGGTGCCGTCTAGCGCAAAGAAGTATCCTTGAGTAGCAGTTTTACACTTGGGCACAGGTTTTTTTCAAACGGGTCGTGTCGGCTGACGTTGATATTAATATATAATCCTTCTACAGCCTGAAGGGGGAAAAGTTGGCCCATTGCTTACTATTAAGCAGCCCTTTTGTCCTGCAGGGGATTAAAGTTCGCCAGGATTGGGTTACTTAGAGGGCCAGGACGGTGGCTTTTCCGTAAAGCCGAAAAGTGGGAAATGCGTGGGCAGTCAGATGGCTGCTAATCCCCACTCATGGGTGGGGTCCACTTGTTGGTGACAGTGGAAAAAGTCAGATGGAAATAACTGTACATAGGCAGGAAGGGACTCCCCGGGTCTCGCTTGAAAAAGCTGGGCAAGTCACAGAAAACTTCCCAGAAATCCATGTATTTTAGTGTTCAGAAAAGGTAACAGCTGATTGTTCTCAGATTCGGAGGAGATGCTACTAACAAGCAATTGGAAAGGGACATTTGTCTCAAAAACAGACTGTTTATGTTCCTGGAAGTTGGAAGACTGAATGGGCGAATGCCTAACTTTTGGTGGGAGCAATCAGCAGGGATCCTTGGGTTCTGTTTTTATCAAGCATTGTGGGGTGGGACACACAATGCCCAAAGTGAGTAAAAAAAACCCTCCAAACGAGGTTGTTACAGGGATTAGCAGTGCAGTGTGAATTCCTTCCCCCTCATCTAACTGCCAGGATGTGTTAACATCTCCACTAATGTTGTCCTGAGGGAAGTAAGTGAGCACTGACTAAAACTCACATTTGAACAGAGGGCATGTTTTACGTAATTCAGTGGTTTTCAGTTGCTGGTTGGAACATTGTAGGCCAAGAAATGGAAAACTAACAACCTGGAAAGGGCTGGTTTATGCTGTCAAGGAGATATATTTAGTAACTGGATTCTTACAAACAAAATCCTAAACAGTCCTTGACTTAAAATTGAGCTCATAATTTCCATTACGAAGCAAGACAAGTTGTTAAGTGAGTTTTGCACCATTTTGCAAGCTTTCTTGCCACACTTGTGAAGTGAATTGCTGCAGTTGTTAAATTAATAACATGGTTAAAGTGAATCTGCCTTCTTTGTTGACTTTTGTTTCTCAGGTCATGAAAGGTGATGATCACATGACTCCCAGGCATTGCAAATGTGAAATATATTCCAGTTGCCACGTGTCTGAATTTTTATCATGTCAAGATGCTGCAACAGTGTGCACAGTTCATAAGTGTGAACTATGTCATAAGTCCCTTTTTCAGTGCTGTTGTAATTTCAAACTGTGACTAAATGCATAGTTGCAAGTCAACAACCTATAATTCTTACATTTGTGTTACATGCTGCTGTGCCCAGCCAGGTGAACCATATAGAGATATAGAGAGATGGCACAGTTTGCACAGCACATTGCAACAGAGGTTGAGTTTCTACAATATCTTGTGCCACGTCTTTCCTATTTCAACTTAATAGATTCTGCTGAACAAATTCAGGCGATAAGGGTAAATGGAAGCTGAAGCTGGGGAGGGCTTAACTTCTAAAAGAAAGAATGCTGAACTCCTTGTGTGAATCAAGGCCTTTTGACTTGAATTTTTGACCTGCTTATATGAAGTTGTGGACAGTTGCTTCCTTTTTTCTTCAGCTTTAGAAATGAATTTTGATACTGAAATGGACATTCAGGTCCGATACAAGTAATATAACTGCAAAGATAACATTGTCATGTTGTAAGTATATATAAGTGGCAACTAGGCTTGGGAACAATGTATTTATATGCTGCTTTGAAACAATATTCTGTAAAGATGGTTATATATTTTATAGGCATTATTAGTACAATCATTCTATGTGTCATGGAATTATTCAAAAGTGAGGTTTGAGCTATATATCTGAGAGATGAATTGGTTTTATCAATTGTTTTATCAGTTGAAGATTTTTGTGGCGTGACAGCGGAGAATTTTTGTTTTTAGAAATCTACAAATGATAAAAAATTCTTTCTGGACTACAGTAATCCATATAAAAAGGGATGGGTTTCAGCTGCATGGTGCCAGCAACCATCCTGGCATTTTGATCCCCTCCCTTGTGTAGGTGCTCCTGCTGTAGGATTTAGGGATGAGCCAGCTGTGCTGAAACATTCAGTAGAGCATATAGAAAGGCATTAAACTCTCTCCTTACGCTGCTTAGAGAGCTTATGATGGAAATTGGTTCAGGCAATGGAGTTAAGGGTTCTTAAACTTTTTTTGCCATACACAAAATCCTATTTTGAAAATTATATATCTAAGCACATAGAAAAAAACATGAAGAGATCGATTGTGTTACCAAGGAAGCTAAGTGCTCAAGTACCATTACTGACGCATTAAAATAGCAAATATATAATATAGTAAGTAACATTTAACTAAATCAATTACAAGACAGTACATTGTAAGAGTATAATAATTTTAGATAGCAAGATGCATTGAAGTTAGATGTTTTTGGAGCCTCATGTCCATACATTAATTTGTTGCCTACTTAAAACATTTGAATGAAAAGGTAAATTTCAGTGAGAGGGTACAGAAAATAAAGTTGTGTTATTTTTTTTTCCTCATCCAGATTCATGGCCTCCTTAAAAGGGTTGGTGGACCTTAAGTAAGAACTCCTTCTTTAAGCCAAACCCACAGTTTTAGGCCAGTGGAAGTACTTGAAGCTTTGAGTGCATGTCAGGGACTCACTCAGAAAGGTTGTTGTGGTACGCATATGGCTAAACAGAAAATACCTGTTTTTCAGAAGGCAAACTGGTGAGGTTGTTTTCCACCAGCCATTCTTCTCTCTCAAGTTTCTCTCTATTACTTTCGCTTGTCTTTTTGCTTGATTGTTTTGGATACTCTCATTCAAGCAAAGAGCTATGCAGTGCTGTGCTTCTCCATCTCTCTCTTTTTTATAAAAAAAAAACAAACAATTTTCTGAGATTTGTGTGGGGTTGCAATACATGGTTGGAAACAAATGATGTTTGAGGCTGGTGCACTGCTTTGCACCCAACTTATATAGTTTTAATTAAAATAGTATAAAATAATTAAAATAATATAAAAAATATGGCTGAGGCAAGGAGATTTGCAGGTGCAAAGAGAACAATCTGTCACTGACAGCCCAAGCTTTAAGCTGCCTTTTCAAACTGGTACTTTACATGTGGATTGCAACTTCTCTAATTCCCAGCCAGGAAGGACAACTGGCTGCTGGCTGTAATTAGGAGAACTGGAAGTCCAGTGCATCAGAAGGGAATTGGTTGTGAGAAGGCTGGCTTAAATTCATATCTGCAGCTTGAGAATTAAATCTTCATATCTGTGCCTCATTCTCTATTTTGGGGGGCTCATATTTCCCATAATATCAATTCTGTCAGCATTGTCTTTATTGGCAGCGAACACTTGAAAGTAAAATTGGTTAGTTTGTCCTACTTAACGGTCCAATTGGGAGATTAGATGGCATAATAATGAAGTATTTTGCAAGTTAATTGAAGGGCAGAACAACCTAATTTGCACTTAACTGAGAGTGCAGGAAGAATAAAAGTCCCTCTTAGTTAACCTTAGAAGCTATTTACTGGCTTTAAAGTATTTTTTTGTCTATTTAAATCTAGCATACTATTTCCTGACCTGGGGAATGCTAAAGAATTGAAACTCTTGAGAAAGTTAACACCAGAAGTCCTGTTCTGCATAGCTATATTGACTTGGGCAATGAAGAACACCACACTAGCAACATACAATGCAGTGTTTCTCCACCTCAACAACTTTTAAGACAAGTGAACTTCAACTTCCAGAATTCTAGGAGTTGAAGTTTATGCATCTTAAAATTGTTAAGTTTGAAAAACATTAGTATAGTGAGTCTTTCTAATTGAAAAGTACGCAAATGGATGCCCTCCCTATTATGTAGAAAAAAATTACAAGGTTTCTTGGCATTGATTTCTTGGCATTGGCTATGGGTGTTCAAAACATAGGAAGGGCTCCTACCAGCCTACCCCTATTTTGATCAATCAGGTTTTCCAGACAACTTGCACAACCTCTTTAGAAATATTTTCAGCAGTTCAATAATAACTAATGATCTATGTTTCTAAATAGTGTCAAAAGGTACAGTTTAGTGGCCAATCAAGATCTAAATGTATCTAGATAGTGACGACTGAAAATGGCTTCTGTATAATCCTAATATGAGGGCTTGGAATCACTTTAATACTCAATAGCACTACTACTAAATTTGGAATCTCTTTGTTATTCCTCTTTATTTATTTTAAGGAAGAAAATACTGATAGAAGCAAAAAATAACAACTCCTGCTCATTTCCCCCATCTAGAATGGTGAAGAAGGGCAAGTGAATGGGTAGTGATGACAGCAGCAATAGGCCCATGCAAGCCATTTTGCCTAATCCAAATCCCCCCCCAAAAAAACCCCTCCTGAATCCAGCAATATCTTTATGTTCTTTAGGCACATATAATATAGTGACATCTATAATCCTTTTTAAATGTGTTTTCCCCCCAGATCAAATGGTAAGAAAACACATTAGTATTAAATCTCCCATGAGATCTAATAGCATTGGGTTTTATTATATTTTTCAGGATCACAGGGTAACAGTTTCCAAATGCAGCTACTTCCACCATGTAGGATATTAACCAAAAGGAAGCAATTTTTACCTGCTGCAGCACTCTTGTGGTACGATTTTCTCACTTTACTCTTGTGGATGAACAGCTAAAACTAGATGTGGTTGCAGTTGAATTGCAGTAGAAAGAAGGAGGGTTAGCACCAACAGTGCATGTATGTTGAACATCCAAAGATTAAAGACAAAATCTGAATATGTCAGAAAGTAGGCAAAGGCACTGCTAATCGAGATGATGACTTAATAGTAATTTTCTAGGACTTTGTGCTAAGAATCCCAAGGCAAGGTTGCTAGGGATGATGCATTGAAGCCAAGCATAATCCTTTTATTTAGAGTCATAAAGTCATGAATCATTGGGTCTGCTACCTATCCACCCCATTCCTTGTCCCCTTAAATGCCAGAATAACAGAAATTAAAGCAATTTCTGTTAAGCTTAATTTAGTCAGCTTTATGTTTTGCTTGCTTATTTGTGTGGCTGAAGAAATGAGGGTTAGGGTTTATGTGCACTTCTGTGATATTTTAAATTAGATGTGAAAAAAATGTAAGGAATACATGTTGGCATTTGCTTGCATTGGAAAATGTCTCCATAACAAACTCCTTGTTCTATCAAGTAGAACAAGTGATTGTATTCTTCTTGATCTCTGGAAATGAAAGCATTAAGATGTTGAGACTGAATCTGTTTCTGGAGAACTGAGTTTATGGAGGCTGTACAATTTAGTCTTGGGCTCTATCAAATTCTATTGTGAAAAAAATCTTGGCATTGCGAGATTGAATTAAGTTACTCAGATTGAAACCAATATTTTCTTTTTGCAGGACACTGTAAGGTTATCCCAATAGCATTGTTTCCTCTCTCTTCCACCCCCAACTCCCCCTCCCTTCTTCCTAATTTATCTTGAAATATACCAGGCATCTGTCTTAGGGCTTATCACTTCATTTATCTTATCTCTGTAACTTAATAGGTTCTTCAGTGTTTTGTTGTCTTTCAAAATAGCAAGAAATTAGATGCAGGCATTGCTGTCTGGCTTTCCAGTCACTATAAAAAAAAAAGAAATGTAACAAAATGGAGTAAATATAAAAGAAAAAAGATTATTTTAGAACATAAAAGGAAGATTGTGGTCCTCTGAATGTTTGTGATTGCAGTTTTCACTAGATCTAGTCAAGTTGTTACTCAGCAGCCTCTGAATTGGCACAGGTTTTCTCTGCCTGGTTCATAACTGGCCAGGCAGTTTTCTTCTGATTTGCCAAAAGAAATTTATATTTACTAAATCCAAGTTTGGCCCCATTCACCCAATGGGTTGAAGACTAAAGGCACTTGCCACCCATGAATGGACTGCAGATAGACATGAAATATGGAACTCATTTGTACAAAATACAGTAAGTTAGAAAATGTTGGTTATACTAATGTATTAAAAATTATGTGTACTTGAATAATACTTACATTTTATATAAGTATATGTAAAATTGTAAATATTAATTGCTATATGTTATTAAGCACATTTTTATATGTAGTTATGTAAGTATTTGCATTATAACTAATCTTTTTTTTTTTAAACCGTAAAAATTAAATTTTTTAAAAAGCCCAAAGTGAAATTTCCTTGTTCCTGTCCTTGGTTCAGTAAAAGCAGGTAAGCTGACTCTTTAGTGGACAGCTTTGGAGTATAATATGAATATAGTTTTGTTCTTCTATTCTAGAAACTAACTTTTTCCATTTACTTCCCATTATTCCATCTCCAGAGTAGGATCTGATTTTATTTAGTAAATGGATTGATGAAATGCAGACAGTTCATAGATAATTAATGCTCTGGTATTAATCATATGCCCCCCCTTTTTTACAGATGTTTCCCTCTAAGTTGTGAAAGTAGGATGTTGGAATATCAAGAACAAGAAGTAAGTTCATTGGCATTAGCAGATATGACTGTATGAACAATTTTCTATTTCACCCCTTCTGAAAAGATCTGCAGTCAGCTTTCAAAAAGGAAAATAGTTTTTAACAGCCTCCAAGTTTGACTGAATATAGTGAAAGAATAGTGGCTAAAGCAATAGCATAGGTTACTCCAAAATGTGAGGACGCTTTATTTCCAAGCATTGTTTCCTACTGTATGTTTGTGCTTAAAACAAGTAATTTGGAATAAAAAAACGTATGTGCAGGGCCATAGAAAAGTTTCAGAATCTGTAGCGTAAATCAGAATCTACAAAAGCTCCTCCCACCCACACCTACATAATGTGCGGGGCAGAAAGCTGAATCATACAAATGCCCTGGAGAAAAAGTACCTAAGTATACATGAGATCATGGTGAGATATTTTGAATAAGACATTTGTTTAGCCTGTCTACCATCCCTATAGCACGTATTTATATATCTTTGGCTGTCTTTTTACCACAGACACAAGGACATAAATTTACGTAAGGATTTCTCTCAGGTGCCATAACTCAGCTTCATCCTATATTTTGAATATCCAAAACAAAAATAGTTTAACAAACTATGCTTTGTGTAGGTTAGCCAAGCTTTCCTTATTCACTCATCCTTTATATGTGCTTGACCTGCAACTTTCAGAAGGTGGCTGAGCATTTTGAGGGTTGTAGTTCTGAAGCATACAAGTTTGGTGATGGCTGGTCTGAACATTGCATTATTCTTCTGTTTTATCCCTGAGGCAATAGATCAAATCCTGTTATCCTTGGTCCTCAATTCTTCCAGATTGAAGTGAAGCAGGGACATAATAACATTAGTATTTATATTTTGAACTGATAATAAAAATAGACATAATTGTAGACCTCTGTAATAAGATGGTGGGCCACCCAGTTATAGTACTGGGCATGTATGTTTAAGATTCAAGAACTTAATTTTTATGTAATAACTTGTGGTTAGCTGCCTTTAGCTTGCATAAGTTTAATTAGGCTAGGTGTGATCCTGTAAATATTCATTCTCTCTGATCATTGGCCTGGGATAAAGTGGGTTTGAAGTCCTAATGACACCCGGAAAGTCATAGATTCCCCATAATAACTATTGGAAAAGCATAATCATGTTTATCAAATAGTTATTAGACTTTGTATATTTATTTCTTTTTTCCCATGCTTGAGACCCATGGAATAAATTTGCCTGAGTCTCTTCACAGCCTTTTGATCTGAAAGCTTTTGTTTGTAAAGCTTTTGTACAATTATAATGAGCTTCTGTTTATGTATTCAATTCTTTTGGCTGAAAAAGGGGGAAATCTGGTTTAGGCCCTAACAGTTAGAGAAGTGTTGCAAATTAAGTGGACTCTAAAGACGTGTTTTTTTCCTCTGGATCTGAACCCAGGAGCTGACTACTGTGCGTGTCCAAGATCCTCGAATACAAAATGAGGGCTCATGGAATTCTTATGTGGACTACAAAATATTTCTCCATGTAAGTATAGAAAGTTACTGGAAAAAAACAGCAGTAACAGAACAGAATAACAGAGCTGGAAGAGACCTTTTGAGACCTTCTAGTCCAACCCTTTGTACAAGCAGGAGACCCATACCAATCCACACAAGTAGCTAACCAAAAAGTCTCCAGGGATGGAGGTCTTGAAGGCAAGCTGTTCCACTGGTTAATTGTTCTCATTGTTAGAAAATTTCTCCTTTAGTTCTAGGTTACTTCTCCCCTTGATGAAAAACTATTTTTGTGTGCTTTGCAAAGTACCAAGTATGAAACAAACAGCTACTACTGAAATGGAAAAGAAACTTATGATTGCTTTTTTACTTCTGTGGAAAAGTCATGATATTACCTGTGACTTACTTAGTGCATAAGAAGCAAAAAATAATAGGATTTCCCCTATTCTTTCCTTCTGCAAACTGTTGTACTTTACAAGCATGGGAAAATTTCTTCTTTTCAGAGCAGGGTTGTTAAACTCACGTCACGTTGTCACATGATGTATTGTGATTTTTACCCCTTCGCTGAAATGGGGGTGGCCTTGGCCAGTGCATGACGCATAAGGGCCATGGGCTGTGAGTTTGACACCCCTGCTTTAGAGCAACTTTTAAGATGTGTGGACTTCAGCTCCCAGAAGAGAAGGAGTTCTGGGAGTTGAAGATCACACAACTTAAAGTTCTGAGGCCGGGGAGACAGCCATTTTTGTCCCATTTCTTTTTCCACCCTACACCTTTTGTAGACATGCTATGACTACCCGAGGTATACTGCAACTTTTTCCCTGGTTTCCACTGAAAATCATAAAACTGTTTTGTGGGGAGGCATTTTTTGGATGTGTGAACTACTGGTGCAGTGGTTGGAATACAGTATTGCAGACTAACTCGGCTTACATTGCCCTGAGTTCAATTCCTTCAATCCTGACTAACTTATTTTGTTTATTTATAATTTGTCAAAAAAAAAATGAAAACATGAATAATATAAAAATAAAATGTCAGGCATGTTAGTGCACTTATGCATGCCCTGTTCTGTTTCTTCCACAGAACTAGATTTATAACTCTGCAGATGCAGATAGATAACTCAACAAAGCTTTCATAACAAAGTTCATTTATTGGTACATCAGGTATCTTCATAACTCACATTTATGATGAAGTTCTTTAATGACCAATCCTTCGCATATCTATCTGCCTTGTACGTGAAAGATGGTTATTTCCGAACCCATTTCGTAGCGATAGAAAGAAGATGCCATGAGGTAGAGAGTTCAGGCAAAGAATGAGGAAAACTTCCTCAACCCACCAAGGGTCAACTCAGTGACCAATCAAGACTACAGATGTAGACACGTGAGATGAATTACATTTCCCATGATACCTTTAACTACATTTGCCATGATGCAGTCCCTTAAGGGGACAGCTCACAATTTCTAAGTAACTGTCCAACTCTCATAGACTGGCTGGGACAGCACATGCCCCTTTTATGGACCTCTTAAATATGAAGGGAGGTTCACAGAAGTCAATTTGTGACTAAAACTGAAAATTTGTAGCTGAGGCAATTGAATCAGGTAGAGGATTCCAGACTTAAGATTGACTCAGGCTTCTATCTTTCTGAGGTTGGTAAAATGAGGACCCAGGGATTTGGAGGGGCAATATGCTGACTCTGTAAATGCTAAGAGAAAGCTGTAAAGCACTGTGAAGTGTTATATAAGTCTAAGTGCTATTGCTATTGTTATTTAACAGCTAATTTTCAGCAATGTGGTCCTGAGGGTTAGTAGGAACCATGAAACAGGGAATGGGGCTTGATGCAGAGTGCCCCATTGCCTTCTAAATGAGCTTTGAAGGAAGAGGAATCAATATGCATAGTTTCAATTGTGGACAGAGAAGCTGGCTGGCCTTAGGGGCAGAAACAGGGATTGGACTATTAGTCCCTCATGCAGTTAAAGACAAATGGGAGACAATATACGTAATTCTGGATTTACAACCATAATTGAACCCACAATTTCTGTTGCAAAGCAAGACTAGTTGTTAAGTAAGTTTTGCCCCATTTTATGACTTTTCTTGTCAAGGTGTTAAGTGAATCACTGCAGTTAAATAGGTAACATGGTTGTTAAATGAATCTTGCTTCCCCATTGACTTTGTTTGTCAGAAGGTTACAAATGGTGATCACATGAACCTGTGACATTGCAATCATCATAAATACATACCAATCATCTGAATTTTGATTGCATGATCATGGTTATGTCATAAGTGTGAAAAATAGTCAAAAGTCACTAGTGCCACTGTAACTTTGAATGATTAATAAATGAATGGTTGTAAGTCAAGGACTATCTGTATTGTTATGTTCCAAATATGAACTTCCCTGCAGCATCTGACGGACTGGAATAAACAGAACTTTTGGTTTCATGCACCCATCCTTGAATTATTATTAGAAATCGCAACCAAATTTAATCTTTTTTTTTGCCCACTTTTTACATTGCATGGTATGAAATTCTTTGAAAATCAAATTAAATGGAAAGAATAAAACATGACAAGAACAGAATCATGATGTAACTTTAGAGAGGAAAACACGCAATGCATATATTTGTGACTGATATAAAGAAGACTGAAAGATACTTTATACTTTTTTTATTCACCAGTTTTCTTTTCTCTTTTTTTCTTAAATTTGTTCTCCTTTTATTACTGCATAAAATTCTTCAATAAAAATCAATTAAAAAAGAAAATCAAATGATTTTTTAAAAATGACTTTTAATCAAAGTTCACTTAAAACAAAAAAAAATTGCTATGATAAAAGCTGTTTATAACACAGCAGCCAGCAGAGGGAGACAGTTTAGAAAGAGTGAAAAAAACAGGTGGAATAAACCTTGTATCAACCACAATCTTTCTTATTCTACAGACCAATAGTAAAGCTTTCACAGCCAAGACATCTTGTGTACGCAGACGATATCGTGAATTTGTGTGGTTAAAGAAACAGCTGCAAAAAAATGCTGGCTTGGTGTAAGTGTGAGATCGTGTTTTTTTTAATAGTGGCCTCCACCATCAAAGGACATTTGCACATCATTTGGAAATATTTCAATGATAAATGAATATTATTTTCTGCACCAGTACTAACCCTAAGTGACACTTTAAAATTTATCTTAGAAATGTCAATGTTGAAAATATGTTTGAACTATAATATATAATAATGTATTAAAACTGAATAGCTCATAGCTCATTGTCAGAGAATATGATCTGCATATAGACAGACTTAAAGTCAATTTCTGAGATCAAAATTTAATAAATTCAGGTCTTTCATGGAGGACTATTGGCAATACCAGAAGATATTGATGGTTTTATATTTAATATTTTACATTTCATTTTATGCATTTCCAAGAAAGCTTAATGAGCTTGTTGATTTTTTGCAAAATGCAAAAAATAAACTTTTAAACTTTTAGGGGAGAAGACCCCTAACCTTGACCTATCAACTTGGAACCATCCCCAAAAATCTTTTCATAAATCCAATATTTTCTCCAATATATATCCAATAATTATCCAATATAGTATAATACTATTTGAAGGTATTGCTTGAGCTTACAGAGGATTCAGATTTTTGCAGAACGAGCTATTAATGATCCAGAAGTCCAACTCTTGCAGAAGATGCATTCTTCTTCCTCAGCATTGCTGCTGAATTAAATTAGCTTCACTGTAGGCTCCAAACCTTGATGGACATAGGCTTTTAATAGAATGGTAACACCTATTTTAGTGATGAATAAGCTCATGGAGTAGCAGACGATTGCTAATTACTTTCTATTGCAGATGCATCCACAAGGAGAGGTATTTTTTTATATATATGTAAACCTCTCCCACATATCCTCTAGGCCTGTCCCAGAACTTCCAGGGAAATCTACTTTCTTCACAAACAATAATGATGAATTCATTGAGAAACGAAGACAAGGATTGCAACAGTTCTTGGAGAAGTGAGTGGAAACTGGGGAACAGGATTATTATTGGAGACAGAAGATTTTCTGGATCCCACTTGATTAGAATTTATCATCAAGTTTATAATGGTGGACAAATGATAATATAATCAAGATAGTTTCAGTTTCTGTGAATAACCAAACTTATAGCTTAATTTTAAAAAGCAAAATCAAAAATATGACAAGAAAAAGTTGACATTGGGTAGAAAATCTTGGAAAACCCAGAGTTTATCAAAAAAGGAAAAACTGCAAATAAGACATATACAAAAAAAAAAAAGACAGATCTCAGGTACAGTTCAATGGTCCTAGCAAGCTTCCTATGAATTTCCTAGAAGTTATATTGATCTCCCCTTCTGCAACTGCAGGAACAAATCAATAATTAACAATATTCCCATTACAGTAGCAGAAAGCTTTGATGCCATAGCAGTTCTATTATTAGGACTCTTATCAGTGGGGAAAGGTATGCCAGAGTGGATAAAGAAAGCCATAGATTTGCTACAAAAAGTTATTTCTTTCAGTACAAGAAAAATTACCGTATATACTCGCATATAAGCCGACTTTAAAACACTTTTTTTTTTTCAAATTTGGGGGTCGGCTTATACGCACATAAATCTGATTTCTGACACAAATGACATGACGATATG